>JBAMBI010000967.1:0-34324 GCA_037043535.1 Drosophila putrida
ATTTGGCCAATAGTAAAAATGACTAAGTCTCTCTAGTGTTTTAATAATGCCAGAGTATGACTATAGAGGGTCTTCATGAGCGACTTTTAAGGCTGTGTCGGTGAGTCCACGTTGTAGCCAAAGCTTCCAGCACATATCGTCAGCTACTTTATCCACCGCAGTGTGCTCGGCAAGGCGATAAATATATTCATCTACAACCTGGAAATCAGGAGTTTTGTGTTCGATCTTTTCTTTGAGCTCCACATTCTCAAGAGACTTAAACTCTTCTGCCGCTTAAACTGCTGCCAAACATTCTTTTTCGTTGACTGTATAGTTTCGTTGGGTTTATTTAGCTTCTTAGACATAAAAGCTGCCGGGACTTCATCACCTTTGTCATTGTTTTGCATTAAAACTGCTCCTACACCAGTATTAATTGCATCACAATGAATACTAAAAGGTGTGTTGACATTCGGGCTATGTAGCAAGGTAGCTGTACTTATATGTGTTTTCAGCAACTCAAATGACTTTTGTGCTTCTTCACTCCAGCTAAAACTACGCTTATGTTTTAGAGTATCAGTTAACGGAGCGGCTAGTGCAACGTAATTCCGGATAAATTTATTATACCAACCAGTTAAGCCAAGGAAACGATGAACTTGTTTAATAGAACGCGGTACTGGAAATTTGGTTGTAGCTTCAATTTTGTCTGGATCGGTGCTAATGGTGCCATTACCAATCAGGTGACCTAAATAATTTACTTCCTTTAGGCAAAAATGACTCTTCTCTACATTTATGGTCAAATTGGCAATTTTTAACTGGTTAGCTACAATTTTTAGCACTTCCAGATGCCGTTCAAACGTACACGATCAAAAAGTCATCTTCATTGCGCAAGTTTGCGGGAATAATCTTATCCATGAGCCTTGATATGGTGTGGGTGAGTTAGTTAACCCAAATGTCATTACTGTAAACTGGTAAAGAGATCTACCAGGAACCTAAAGGAAAACAAAATTAACAAACTGAACGAAAAAATACAAGATTATGAGATTGACACAGAACTCAGACAAGCACCGATCACACGTTCAAAATCCAAAAATCCGTTTAGAAAAACTGGCATAATAGAACAATTTGATGACAAACACTATAATGAAAATAACAAAGGACAGAATATTGTCCACTACAGAGGTAAATTCAAAAAGAAAAAGAAAACTAATGACAGTAAATACATACAGGCAACAGACACCTCTCACTTATCGGACTCACAATAATCTCACAATTATTATTACACAAATCGAAGAAACATTTAATATTCTGTTAAATGAAAGTTCACAATTCAGTAATGTCCCACAAATTATTTATTTAATTCAAAAATTAAACAGAGAAATTAACGGCATTCACTTGACAAAACGAAACAAACGAGGACTATTCAATTTTGTAGGTTCAGCACACAAATATCTTTTTGGGACTTTAGACGAAGACGACAGACAACAAATTGAACAGCAATTTAATAAGCTAGCGCAAAATACCATACAAGTCAGCAATCTAAATCATATCATTGACAGTCTCAATGACGGCATAAAAAAGATCAATAACCAAAGTAAAGCTATACGGACAGAACAGAAAATTAACCTTTTAATATTTAACATTGAACATTTCACTGAGTATATCGAAGAAATCAGTCATCGGCATAGTAGCTCACATAGACCGCATCACCGCCAATGCTAATCAGACACTGACCCTGTAAGGAGTACAATAAATTTAATTGTTATTTGATTGAGTTGATAAATAAGTTCATATGTACATCTGCTCTTACCTGATTTTTATGTTGATTATCGAACAATATCAGTTCGGTTATATAAAAGGAGACCATCGCATTGCCTCCAAGAGATGCAATATGGGCACGCACAACAGCAAGTAGCTCAGTAATAAAACCATGGACAAATCCACTAATGCCGCCATTCTCGCGTATGGATGTACTCTCCCTGATAAAGAAAAAGTTAAGGTTGCCCAGATACTTCTCAATACGTCCACCAGGTATAAAGCTAAGCGGCGTCAAATCGACTCCATGTCGATCACGCAGAGGGGTCCTTCTGCCTGCTACACACATTTGCACAAACGTAATAGACCCATTTGTACTTTTTTAAAGTACAGGGTCTAATAAAGAAACGTTTTTTTAGATTTAATTATTAAATATCTATCGGGAGCAGGCTGCAGCTACTCAACATTCGTTAAGCGTTGGCTTAACGAGAACTCCCTCTCTGCCTTGCAGCTTCCAAATTGCCTATGGGCAGTATGCGCCAACTCGGCCCCTCTGAACGGACAGCGTCCTTCAGTCCACAGGAAGAACAGCCAATCGGTGAACTGCCCTCGTGTATCGCCCATTAGTGGTGGCGACGCCTGATACCCTAACCTTGTCATCTGCTCCTAGGTGCACCGCTTCCACTCGTCCGACGAGCCGGTTCTGTGGTGGCAGGTTGTCCTCCGCGACGACGGCGACCGCCCCCACGGCGAGATTTGGATGCTCCTTATTCCACTTGGCCGGACCTAGAGGCTGGAGATGTTCTCCCGGGACCATCGCTGCCAATACCTTTGCCTGAGACACGAGGCATTGCGCCATCGCCGCAAGCAGGTTAGGCTGGCCCGGTCCAGAAGCTCCACCGATGGTGGGGCCAGAAGTGGGCCTCTCACTAGAAGGTGCGCTGGAGTGAGGGCCTCGCCGTCGTTTGGGTTCACGCTTAGTCCCCTATGGGCCTCGAGTTGAGCATTGCCTCGACGCTGGTGAGGAGAGTCGTGCTCGTGCTCCGCAGTCTATCTGCTGGCAGATTTCCCATAATCTGATTGAGCAATTTGGTTTGAACCTGAAACAGGTAAAGAACGAACTCACAGTTCGGCGACAAACCTCTTGAGCGTTGAAGAGTCACTGCCGATTTGCGAGTCTTAAGAGATGGCATATCAGCTGATAGCTCAATGTGTTTATTCACAAACCAACTACAAAAAAACAAGCAAAAACAAGGGGCCCGCTATCCAAATGGAACAGTACATCCTCTTGAAACAATATCTGCTGGGTTTACCTTTGTGGGTACATTTCACTCCAGGATTTTAGCCACCCGATTAGAGACGAAAACTGATAATTGAAGGGAGAGACTTTATCCAGTGAAGAGTGATTTCCGAATCCATCCAGAAAGAAACACCTTCTATTGGGCAATTCATAATGGGGCTGATAATACGATACAAGTCTGCCAGAAGGGGAATTTAAGAACCACTTTGCCAGCTCAAACCCTGCGCTCTGCAAAACCTGTGCAACTTCTGCTTGAAGACCTTGAAGTTTGTCAACGCTATCGGCGCCATTTAGCATGTCATCGACGTAATAGTCGTTCCGAATCACTTCAGCTGGTCCCGAGTGCGAGTCTTGCACCAGCTCGCTAAGTCGAGTCAGACACCGTAAGGCCAAGACTGGAGCTGGCGAAGTGCCATTCGTAACGGTATTTAGCTTGAAGATCAGAGACTCAGAAGGATCTCTTCTCCACACTACGAGCTGCAAGTTTCTATCTGCTCTGTGTACCATCACTTGACGATACATTTTTTTTTATGTCTGCTGCTAGAGCAAAGTTTCGAAGTCGAAAGCCAACCATCAATGTGTCATTCAACGCTACCTGGGTTGATGTCCGACAGGAAGCATCGAACACAACACAATGTGGATGTGCTCTGTGGACGAAGGACACATTGGTGCGGAATGAATTAGTGTGGCTGATCTGGAATTTTGTTATCTGTTAGTGACACATACTCATTCATGAAATGCAGATGCAATTCTTTTAACTGAGGGTCTTTAGACAACCTCCGTTCTAGCGACAAAAAACAACGTTTTGCAACTTCTTAGGAAGAACCAAGGCTTTTCGGGTCAGATTAAAAAGGGAGACGATCTTTCTGCATGCTTCATAAAAACTTCTGTAGGGTAGTATCAATGGATACCAACGCTTCCTCCTGAAAGCTGAGGAGAACTGAACTTTCTTTAAGTAAGTTTAAGTAAGTCAAGCGACAATAAAATTCAATAGCTGCTTGACAGAATCTTTTCCAGAATCACTTCCCATAGATATGCCTCGTCCGGCAGGTGTAGGGCAATCAACAACAAACAGCTGAACAGCGAGAGAGAGAGAGATGTTGTTATTTTTCCAAACTGCCTATGCGCATTATGCGCCAACACCCTTCTTAAACTATCTGGGACAGAAGATATTATGTCGATCAACAAATGCTTGAAAGATGGTGAGAAATTTATAGACAAAATGGCTCGAATAACCATTACACTTCTTAAACTATCTGAGCCTTTGAGTAAAGGTTTAACAAAATGCAGCAAGCTACGGTAGAGCGAGCTCAACAGTAGGAGAACCTGAACTTATTGAGTGCTAAGCGTTCACTATAGATTATTTAAATTTCAATAAATATCAATAGATGGCGCCACTAAATATATGATTCTTATGATAAACACAGAGGGCGCTAGAGTCTCTTCTTCTTCCTTTTGTGCGTGACATTGTTAGTTGATTCTGATCAGAATATATATAACTTATGGGGTCTGCCACGTCTTCTTCTTCCTATTTCGCACAATTTTTTTGCACAAACGTAATGAACCAATTTGTACTTTTTAAAGTGCTAGCTTTCGTTTTAATCCCTTTCGCTTTTCTACGCGTTAACTCCACTTAATATTACACTGGCTTAGAGCTCACATTGTTGTAGTGTTTTTGTTTTGTTTATTGAATTTTTTGGTGTTTTCGTTTTATATATTAATTATTAATATTTATTAATATTTAATTTTTCCAAGGGCTTTGCGTTGACTTCTGCTGATCAAGTGCACGTCTGCGTGATTCTGAAGCTCACGGCGAATAGACTGCATGCACATTTTCTTGCGCTTCATTTGCCTATTTTCTTTGCCAAGCGTGCCAAAAGTACAGCCTCCACAAAAGCCAGCGACGGCTCACGCCAAGAAAGATAAATGGCGTCAGCGAGCTGCGCAGTCGAGAAATTACGCAGAAGAGCTCACGCACATCGGCAAAGCATCGATCGGTCGCTGTGACGTCAGCCGCGCAATACCCACCCTGAAGTGTGAGGAGTTGCGCTGAACTTTTGGCACTTGGTAGCGTTTGCCGTTCTAGGCTGTGTGTGTATGCGTGGGCTTGTCGCTTCTTTTCTATGCTATGCGGCGCATCGCAGCCACTCTGAGAGAATTGTAGCTGGTTGCTTAGGCAGCAAACTCGCTCTCGCTGCATCTTGCCTCGCCCTAAGACATCTATCTGACATGGTCGCGAGGCGCCTATGCTATTGTGTTGTCGTCTGCGTCTTCTGCAGCGGCTCTTGGAACTTGTGTAGTCACAAAGTTTTGTCTTGGCGTAGGTCTCGGGGTGAAATTTGTGTAATCCGTTCCGTCTAGTGACCTCGGTCAAAGCCGGTGTGGTCACAAGGTTCATCTTCATCTCCTTTGGTTGTTACTGCTGGAAAGACTTTAAAGACAGGCCAGGCCTGTTGTTCGTCGGCCTTTACGTATCCTCGATTTAGGCGACGTAAAATTGAAAATTTGATGGCCATCATATCGTGGCGCAAGTTTATCGGCGAGTCTCTCGCTAGCTTTAGGCAAGTGATGCTGGCGTAGTAGAACCAAGTCTCCGATTCCTGCTCTCCAGTCTCTCTTTCTCAAGTTATAATGTTATCTTTGTTCCTTTGTCGCATGTTGCATCTTCTCCTTGGCCACTTTGAGAATCTCCCACTACCTTTGTCTGGCCCTGTCATCCGGCTGAGGGGCGTCGGTACCAAGACTAACAGTGACCTCATGTTATAGCATCCCTCCTGGTGGTCTCCATTGGCACTTCTGATTAGAGCGACGGAACGCTGGTCGTCTCTTGTATGTATTCAGGATGTTTCTCCGGTTCCTCTTGGACAGTGCGTTGGTTCCTCAGTCCCTTGTTGAAGTGTTGCTAACGGCTGCCGTGATACTCCAGTGATCTTGTCGAACTTGGGCAGCTCACCTGCAGAAACATCGAATCTTCGCTGCCCTCGCGTCCTCGTTGTGACCTGCGCTGGCTCGTTACTCGTTGTTTCGTTGCCTTCGTTGGGTGTATGGCCGTCAGCAGGTACTTCCCTCGTTGCTTTAGCTGCCTTTCGCTGGATGAATGTGAATAACCGTTTAAGAAATAAATAACGTGAACTTCCAGAAAATATCGCAATTTATTCGCGTGATGAACTGCCCTCGTGTATCGCCCATTAGTGGTGGCGACGTCTGCTACCCGAACTTTGCCATCTGCTCCTAGGTGCACTGCATCCACTCGTCCGACGAGCCGGTTCTGTGGGGCAGGTTGTCCTCCGCGACGACGGCGAGCGCCCCCACGGCGAGATTTGGATGCTCCTTATTCCACTTGGCCGGACCTAGAGGCTGGAGATGTTCTGCCGGGACCATCGCTGCCAATACCTATGCTTGAGACACGAGGCATTGCACCATCGCCGCAAGCAGGTTAGGCTGGCCCGGTCCAGAAGTTCCACCGATGGAGAGCTCGTAGTCTATCTGCTGGCAGATTTCCCATAATCTGAGTGAGCAATTTTGTTTGAACCTGAAACAGGTAAAGAACGAACACACAGTTCGGCGACAAACCTCTTGAGCGTTGATGCAAATGGGACACATATGCCTTAACAAATTGAGAGCCTTTTGATAGCAACAACGGAAATTTGGCTTCATACGGGATAAGAGCATTCAATAATCTACCCCTAGTCGGAGCAATGAAAAGAAACATGAATTCTCTGTATAAGTGTGAAGCAATGGATTTAATCTTTGTAGGCTTGGTCTAAGTATGAATCGTCTTTTGAGTTTGTCGATACTATCACTGAATTCATGAAGTTGGACAAGTTCAACCAGTTTGTTAAACACGAAATTCAGTTCGCTTGGTTTGACAATCCGAAAAGAAAAGAAAACCGAAAGACCAGGACAAGAACCCGCAGCAGCCTGTAGTGAGACGAGACTTCCTCAATCTTTGTTACCAATGAGCTTACCTGTGCGTCGACAAGAAGAGTCACTGCCGATTTGCGAGTCTTAAGAGATGGCAGCAGATAGCTCAATGTGTTTATTCACAGGCCAACTACAACTTGGTTCAAGCAAAAACAAGGGGCCCGCTAACCAAATGGAAGTGGTAAGCTCCTCAACAGTACATCTTCTTGAAACAATATCTGCTGGGTTTACCTTTGTGGGTACATTTCACTCCTGGATTTCAGCCACCCGATTAGAGACGAAAACTGACAACTGAAGGGAGAGACTTTATCCAGTGAAGAGTGATTTTCGAATCCGTCCAGAAAGTAACACTTTCTATTGGGCAATTCAAAATGGGGCTGATAATATGATACAAGTCTGCCAGAAGGGGAATTTAAGAACCACTTTGCCAGCTCAAACCCTGCGCTCTGCAATACCTGTGCAACTTCTGCTTGAAGACCTTGAAATTTGTCAACGCTATCGGCGCCATTTAGCATGTCATCGACGTAATAGTCGTTCCAAATCACTTCAGCTGGTCCAGAGTGCGAGTCTTCCACCAACTCGCTAAGTCAGTGCGAGTTGCGGATAGAAGTAGTGTGGCTGATCTGGAATTTTGTTATCTGTTAGTGACACATACTCATTCATGAAGTGCAGATGCAATTCTTTTAACTGAGGGTCTTTAGACAACCTCCGTTCTAGCGACAAAAAACGACGTTTTGCAACTTCGTAGGAAGAATCAAGGCTTTTCGGGTCAGATTTAAAAGGGAGACGATCTTTCTGCATGCTTCATAAACGTTGCTTTAGCCTTACAAGGCAGATCCTCCACAGACCAAAACTTCTGAAGGGTAGCATCAATGGATACCAACGCTCCCTCCTGACAGCTGAGGAGAACTGAACTTTCTTTAAGTAAGTTTAAGTAAGTCAAGCGACAATAAAGTTAACACCAGCGAAATTGACTGACACAAATCTAAAAAAATATATCATTCAGTTGGGAGATCCCAACAGTAGCATACCCTGGGGAAGTAGAGAACGCCACACAAATTTTCTTCTAACAATAAAAAAAAATTTTTAAATGTGTAACAAAAATTAAAAAAAATATATCATTCAGTTGGGAGATCCCAACAGTAGCATACCCTGGGGTAGTAGAGAACGCCACACAAACTTTCTTCTAAACATAAAAAAAAATGTTGAAATGTATAACAAAAATTAAAAAAAAAAATTTTATAATTTAAGCATGCTTTTACTGGGATTCGAACCCAGGTCTCCTGATTGAGTACGTGGCATCCCTATTACTTGATAACTTCAAAGAGAGAAAGAGAGAGGGCGAAACTCACAACAACAACAGCAACAACACATTAATTTAAAGAATTAAATAATTGCGAATATCTTCCGTGTTTATCATCCGATCTTGATCAAATTTTCACAATGCATCCTTCCTCATTCAAGTATTGTTCGTGCCAAAGCTCATAATTACCAGAGTTAGGCATTGTGGGCGAAGGGGGCGTGGCATCCAAAATTTGAAATAAACTTGATCTGCGTGCAAACATAAGAAGTCTTCACACCAAATTTGGTGCTTCTAGGTCTTACCATCTCTGAGATCTTGTTGTTCATACGGACAGACGGACCGACGGACAGACGGACAGACGGACATGGCTATATCGACTCAGCTTGTCGCCCTGATCAAGAATAATATACTTTATGGAGTCTGCCACGCCTCCTTCTGCCTGTTACATACTTTTTTTTTTGAACAAACTTAATATACCCCCCAGGGTATAAAAAATGAATTAAACTTTTAAGTTATCCAACAAAAGCGGTTCGATTGTTATTTTAAATTGAAACTTTATTGACTTATGTTGTGTTAGCAATAACAATGTACATGCAAGTTTGGTGTTGATTTTTTTGCTCTACTAATTACCAATTTGTTACCAGAATGCCAAAAGTTGAAAGTTTAAAGTATACTGCAATGTATCGTGTTAGCTTTCAATCTATAGCATTTAATAGCTGCTTGACAGAATCTTTTCCAGAATCACTTCCCATAGATATGCCTCGGCCGGCAGGTGTAGGGCAATCAACAACAGCAACAAACAGCTGAACAGCGAGAGAGAGAGAGAGAGAGAGATGTTATTTTTCCAAACTGCCTACGCGCATTTAGCGCCAACACCCTTCTTAAACTATCTGGGACAGAAGATATTATGTCGATCAACAAATGCTTGAAAGATGGTAAGAAATTTATAGACAAAACGGCTCAAATAACCATTATACTTCTTAAACTATCTGGGCCTTTGAGTAAAGGTTTAAAAAAATGCAGTAAGCTACGGTAGAGCGAGCTCAACAGTAGGAGAACCTGAACTTATTGAGTGCTAAGCGTTCACTATAGATTATTTAAATTTCAATAAATATCAATAGATGGCGCCACTAAAAAGATGATTCTTATGATAAACACAGAGGGCGCTAGAGTCTCTTCTTCCTTTTGTGCGTAACATTGTTATTTGAATAACTTCCGCGTTTATCATCCGATTTGAATGAAATCTTCAGGATAGGTTTGGACCATAGTGTATACATGTATATATGTATATACGTACCAATCGAGGCGCTAGCTTTAAAGGTGTTCATGTAATTTGACTTTAAAATTTTGAATTTCGACTTCCGGGGATGGAAAGAAACTTGATAAATGGGAGTTATAGATGAACCTACATTCAAAATTTGGTGTTTCAAGCATTTATAGTCCCTGAGATCTAGGTGACACAAAAAGGGACAGACAGACAGACATGGCTATATCGACTCGGCTGTTGATTCTGATCAGAATATATATACCTTATGCCACGCCTTCTTCTGCCTGTTACGCACAATTTTTTTTTGCACAAACGTAATAGACCCATTTGTACTTTTTTAAAGTACAGGGTCTAATAAAATATTTGTTCTTGTTTTTAAATTAACCTTTGTAAGGTAGTTTCTCAGGCTGGGGTACATATCTCAGTCCAGCCAGGGTCACTTTACAGAAAATTTCTTAAAGTTCCGGAACTACTGATAGTGAGGAGTGTGATTTCTACAATGACCGGGGTAAAACACCACAGCGATCGTTCCGAGATTAGGGATGCCTGCAGTAATATTTACTGGCCTCACTACTGGGTCACCTGTGTGGCGGCACACATACACACAGACGTGCTATCGCTGGCAGTGAACTTTTGCTAGCTTTCGTTTTAATCCCTTTCGCTTTTCTACGCGTTAGCTCCCACCCTGAATATTACACTGGCTTAGCGCTTACATCGTTGTAAGATTTTTTGTTTTATTTATTGAATTTGTTGGTGTTTTCGTTTTATATGTTAATTATTAATATTTATAAATATTTAATTTTTCCAAGGGCTTTGCGTTGACTTCTGCTGATCAAGTGCACGTCTGCGTGATTCTGAAGCTCTCGGCGAATAGACTGCATGCACATTTTATTGCGCTTCATTAGCCTATTTTCTTTGGCAACTTCTGCCGACGCGTGCCAGCCGAGCCTCTTATTTGTCGCCAAGCGTGTCAAAAGTACAGCCTCCACAAAAGCCAGCGACGGCACACGCCAAGAAAGATAAATGGCGTCAGCGAGCTGCGCAGTCGAGAAATTACGCAGTAGAGCGCACGCACATCGGCAAAGCATCGATCGGTCACTACGACGTCAGCCGCGCAATATCCGCCCTTAAGTGTGAGGAGTTGCGCTGTACTTTTGGCACTTGGTAGCGGTTGCCGATCTAAGCTGTGTGTGTGTGCGTGGGCTTGTCGCTTCATTTCTATGCTATGCGTTGCGTTGCCGCCGCTCTGAGATAATTGTAGCTGGTCGCCTAGGCAGCAAACTCGCTCTCGCTGCATCTTGCCTCGCCCTAAGACATCTATCTGACATGGTCGCGAGGCGCCTAGGCTATCGTGTTGTCGTCTGCGTCTTCTGCAGCGGCTCTTGGAACTTGTGTAGTCACAAAGTTCTGTCTTCAGGCGTAGGTTGCTCGTGGTGAAATTTGTGTAATCACAAAGTTCCAGTGTCTAGTTACCTCGGTCAAAGCCGGTGTGGTCACAAGGTTCATCTTCATTCTCCTCTGGTTGTTCCTGCTGGAAAGACTTTAAAGACAGGCCAGGCCTGTTGTTCGTCGTTCCTCCTTGGTACCTTGGTATCCGTACGATTTTAGGCGACGTAAAATTGAAGAATTTGTATGGCCCATCATATCGTGGCGCAAGTTTATCGGCGAGTCTCTCGCTAGCTTTAGGCAAGTGATGCTGGCGTAGTAGAACCAAGTCTCCGATTCCTGCTCTCCAGTCTCTCTTTCTCAAGTTATAATGTTATCTTTGTTCCTTTGTCGCATGTTGCATCTTCTCCTTGGCCACTTTGAGAATCTCCCACTACCTTTGTCTGGCCCTGTCATCCGGCTGAGGGGCGTCGGTACCAAGACTAACAGTGACCTCATGTTATAGCATCCCTCCTGGTGGTCTCCATTGGCACTTCTGATTAGAGCGACGGAACAGCTGGTCGTTCTCTTGTATGTATTCAAGATGTTTCTCCGGTTCCTCTTGGACAGTGCGTTGGTTCCTCAGTCCCTTGTTGAAGTGTTGCTAACGGCTGCCGTGATACTCCAGTGATCTTGTCGAACTTGGGCAGCTCACCCTGCAGAAACATCGAATCTTCGCTTGCTCCTCGCTGTCCTCGTTGTGACCTGCTGCCGGCTCCTTACTCGTTGTCTCGTTGCCTTCGTTGGGTGTATGGCCGTCAGCAGGTACTTCCCTCGTTGCTTTAGCTGCCTTTCGCTGGATGCGAAACGGATTTTTGCGCATTGCTGTTGCACAAACATCCGGTAAACTGGCCGTCCGTTTCGGCTCCGATAACGTTGGCGTTTCCAACTCCAGTGTGTGCGGCTAACTCAGTGGGTCTGGTTGCTGTTGGCTGCAGCTTTAACTGCGCTTGACCACATCGGACCTCAGGTGCCACTCCACAGAGGAAATCCATGCCCAGGATAACGTCATTCGAGATCGTCGACATCACTAGCATTGGTATGGTGACTCGGCGTTGAATGCCAAAGATGAGAGCTTGAGTCACCTCCCGTTGTGAGCCGTCAGCCAAGGTGATCTTCGTGCACACTGCGCGTTGCGTATGAGCCGTGGTTAATCCTCGAGCAACGGCTTCGCTGACGAAACTGCGGCTCACTCCTGTGTCGATCGTAGCCACCAAGAATGCGTTCTCGATGATGATGCGACCTCTCTTATAACGTAGTAACGGGGTTCATGCGGGATAGTCGGCGCTGTCTCCATCTGATCCCCGGACGGGTGGGAGAGCGAATCGTTTCCCGGCTGTCTAATTCGACAACAGTCCACGGCGTTGATACCTCGTCTTCCGCAATCCCAGCAGAAGAACACTCGAGGGTTTCGGCACTCTCTGTTGAAGTGTCCTAGCTGTCCACAGTTACGACATGCTCGCCGCACGTCGATAGCTGCTCGTGGATCCTCGCTTGCTCCATTGTTTTGCTCGTCCATCCGTAGTCCAGAATCCCGACGGCGATTATATCTGACAGTGGAGAGATTTGCGAGCGTGGGTGGTGACGGCATAGGTAACGAGCGGCCAGTGCTCCGTTCCAGTGTATCCTCGTACGTGGTGATCATGTTTGTAAGCTGCGCCAGTGTCGCAAACTCTTGACTCCTCGTAAGCAGCTGGTATTCCGGCAGGAGGTTTTCGCAGATCCTAGTTAATTCTTGCTCTTCGTTGTAGGCGGCCCGACTCATCATGACCCGCAACCTCAGCAAGTATATTTTGTTCGGCTTGCCAGGTCATTGCGTGCGGTTCCGGATCTCGTCCTCCAGTCGTTGGAAATATCTGGGCGGCAGAAAAAACTCCAAAAATTTCCTTTTGAACTCACTCCAGGTGGCCTCGTGTGGATTACAAACGCGGAACCAATCTGCGGCAGGTCCGGTCAGTAATCCAGCTATAGCCGGCATCACCTGTTGGTTCATGTCCAACCGGTGCTCCAACAGCTCTATGAAGCCCGAAAGCCCTAGCTGTGCAAACCGCTCATTGGGCGGATCGTTCCCTGTCGTTCCCTGGTTCTGTTATGCTCGATAGCCGGGACAGGATTAGCAAACTCGTAATTCCAGTTGCCTGTGCTCTTGATGTGACGCAGCTTTATCCATCCTCTGTTTTCCGTGGCACCATGAGTGTTGGACGGGCCGGTGATGCGTTTACCTGGCCTGCTAAACCAGATCCTGAGGGTGTAGTGTCATCACAGGGCGCTGGTGAAACGCCACCGGAAAGTAGCTTGGAACCCAGAGTTGCTTTCCAATGCCGCCTCTTACTCGGCCAATCAATGGGCAATGGCTGTCGGCAAGTCGGGCTGATTATCAAACTGTGCCATCGTCCTCGTAGCTTTTCCACAGTGCCCTCCACATCCCGGCCAAACTCCTTGAGGATCGCTTGTAGCTCGCTCTTACGTCGGAAAGAAATCTATTGAGCACCGATGCCTTGATCCTCGATGCTATGCCGGTCGATGACTGCCTCCACTCCTCGTAGTTTGTGCTGCCTATATAGCCGGCTCGCTACAACGTGGTTTGCACGAATGGCGGTGACGCTGTTAGCAAAATGGCGGTAGCGTGGCTGTACTCTAGTGTGCTCACTCTCCAGCGATGAACTTGATGCTCTCGTTGTTTCTCGTTGTTTTCTCGTTGTTTCTTGTTATTTCTCGTTGTTTCTTTTATTTTAAATAAAACGACGGTGGCGTAGCTTTACTGCCTATTCTCGTGCGTATGTTTTTGTTGCTTTGACCAAAGTGTACTACTATGTCTATATTATGTCCAAACAATCTATACCTATTCCTCTAGCAATTTTTGGCACTGATGGGTCTTTAAGCCATAGAAGATGGAATTCCTCAAAACTATAAACTTCTAGCTACCAGAGTCCCTGCTCGGGCGCCATCTGTAAGAAAGTTTCTCAGGCTACCAGAGTACATGCGATCGTTCCGAGATTAGGGATGCCTGCAGTATTAATTATTGGCCTCACTACTGGGTCACTTGTGTGGCGGCACACATACACATATGCCCACGGCCATATTTCTTTTGATATTTTCCGCCACTAAGGCATATTAAGTGAATAGATTGATTGAATATTTAAAAGCTTTCGAAGACCTTGGTAATTTAGTTCTGTGCCAATGTAGTGAAAAGTGTTCGTGGCCATAAGTGCGAGTAAATGTGCGCGTCCTAGAAACGTGGTCACGAACGGCTTGACACGTGCAAGGAATGTCATGTAGAGTTATACTCCTCCACCTCTGATGACTATTTCTTGCATTCTCGTCAAGTTTGGCCATGCCGGTGGATACTGGGAGCATTCCACAAACGAGATATCAGGTCATACCTACTCTCGTTTGTGAGTTTGTCACCCAGGGCTGCCGTCATGTGGTACAGGGACACCGCCGTTAGTGTATGATGACCGCCGGGAGTATTCGGCAGATGAGATATCTGGTTATACCTTCTCTCATTTGTTCGTTTATCACCCAGGGACATCTTCACGGGTTACAGTGGTGTCGCCTTCTAGTGGTGGTAATCGTTGGGTATATTCCACAAACGAGATATCGGGTCAAATCCTCTCTCGTTTGTGAGTTTATCACTCAGGAATACCGTCATTGAGCACGGTAGTGTTGGAGCGATTCCGCCAGAGAGATATCGGGTTATATCCTCTCTCGCTGGAGAGATGTTCCAGGGCTTTGTTTTGAAGAGAGGCTCGAGAGACGAGGGTGGGCACAAATCGGGCTTCGAAAGTAAGCCTCCTTCGTTCTCTTAAACCTCCTGGTCCCACATCAGGTAGGGTTTCGTAGCTAGTTTTGCGTGGAGCGTCAGCGTTTCCTTCTGACGCTCTATTACTCACTCCAGACGTCCCAGATATTTCAAATTTTTCTGTAATTGGCCCTGGCCGGACTGAGATGCCGACCCTGGCTTGAAAACTTCCTTACAGATGGCGCCCGAGCAGGGACGTCTGGAGACATTTTATATATATATTTTCTATTTTTTTTATATATATATACCAAGTCCTAGAAAATTCTCAGAAAATTCCCAACTCAGTTCCAAGTCTAAGAAAATTTGCAGGAAAAGTCTCAGCAAAGTCCCAAGCTTAAGAAAATTCTCAGAAAATTTCCAGCAAAGTTAGAATTCTTAGAAATTCACAAGTCTTAGAAAATCAAAGTCTCAGAAATTCAAATTCCCAGCAAAGTCACAAGTCTCAGAAAATTTTCGTCCTCAGGAGAGGGGTATCATACATCTGGCAACCGTACATTCTCCCCTCCAGCTCTGTAGGATTCGCCATTTTGTTTTCGGTTCGCAATGCACGAGGTATTTTTTTGTTTTTGTTTATTTTTTGTGCTCTTGGTAAAAGGAAATGGAGAGAGGCCACGTGCAAGCTACAAAAACGGCCCGTTTGCCGCAACACGAGCGACATTTTCTCCCGGCAACATGATCACTCGGCGACAGTTTTCTCTCAGTGGGCAGAGCTAACACGCTCTCTGCTACAGCGCAGGCAGGCAGAGCTAACACGCTCTCCGGTCACCGTACGCGCGCAGAGCTACGACGCTCTCTGCGACGGTGCACGCAGGCAGAGCTAACACGCTCTCTGCTGCGAAGTACGCGGGCAGAGCTGACACGCTCTCTGCTGCGAAGTACGCGGGCAGAGCTAACACGCTTTCTGCTGCGACAAAGCATGAGCTCGAGTAGTCTTCGAGGGCCACATCGGGGGACGCAGCAAGCAATCAAGTATCAACCAGCAACGCGAACAGTCGAGTACTTCGGAGTAATAAAATAAGAAAGCTAGTAACAACCAGCAACGCGATCAGACGAGCCTCTCGGAAAAAATAGATATGGAATGAAGTTTCAACCAGCAATGCGACCAGTCAAAAAAAATCTAGTATCAACCAGAAACGCGATCAGACGAGCCTCTCGAAAAATAAGGATTCAAGTTTTAACTAGCAACGCGTACAGTCGAGCCTCTCGGAAAATAAATAACCAAGTTTCAACCAGCAACGAGTAATAAAATAAAAAGTCAAGCTTCAACCAGCAACGCGAAGTCTCTAGAGAAGATAATATAAAATAATTTAATAAACCACAAGTCCTCCGTGGAAATAAAATATTTGAATAAAAGCGACAACCTAAATACCAACGTGACAAATAATCCATTTCCGTGATCCAAGTCCAGTCCAGTAATTTTTTTCAACCACGTGGATCAAGCCTGCATTGTACGGACCACGTGCGAAAATTATTTAGAGCCTCTCCGTGAAGTTTCCCAAGTTAGTGGTCAAAGCAAAGCTTCGATCGAAGATTGCTTTAACACAGTTATCGCGCGCAGTACCAGAGATGCTTACAGGAAACGTCAGCGACTGGTTCAGAGGGATATTTTCAAAAGAGAACTTTTGGAATTCTTCCTGTCGCCGCGGTATTTCCAGCGATTGCAAGACCAAATCCGGGCTAGGCAGCAGAAGCCGCGAGAGACTTTTAAGTCGTACATAGTGGAGCTACGATTACTCATGAGGCGCGCCCGGTACACAAGTGAAGAAGAGCTCGATCGAGCATATGAGAACTTGTTGCCGTAACACCAGTTGTACATCCGGAGACACGAGGCATCATCGCTAGCACAGCTGACACAGCTAGGAGCACAAGGAGCACGAAACGAACCCAACGTAAGCAACTGTATGATGCAAAAACTGGACCAGCGATCGATATCCAGCGTGCTTGACACTGGAGCCACGAGAAGTTTCATTAGCGAAGATGCCGCACTTCAACTTAAGAACTCCGATCTGCGAGGCGTACGGGCCAAAGTCAGCATGGCGGATGGAAGTCGAGCAACAGTCCACAAGGCCATAGAGGCCGTCGTACAGCTGGGTACGAACTATGCTCGCATACCATTCCTTGTATTGCCGGTCGTCGTCGACGAAGTGATCTTGGGCTTAGATTTTTTGTGTGCAATCCAAGCGACCTTGCGATGCGCCAATGAATCCCTCCAACTGACGTCCACGTGCTTATCAACCTCCGCTGGTTATCGGGTTACTTTCCGCGCTAACATAGCTAGCAAGAAGGCGATGACACCTAGCGTACCGGAGCCGCTAGGATCGCATGTGGAGACCTCAAGCAATGGTAAAGAGCTCTGCGTCGCAAAACCGAGTCTTCCGGTTAGTATCGACGAGACAGACTCCAAACCATTTCAAGCCAGCTTAGCCTCGGATCTCATGGATCACTCGAGCTCAGCCTCGGATCTTAAGGGTCACTCGAGCTTAGCCTCGGATCTCATGGATAACTCGAGCTCAGCCTCGTATCTCAAGGATCACTCGAGCTTAGCCTCGGATCTCAAGGGTCACTCGAGCTTAGCCTCGGATCTCAAGGATCACTCGAACTCAGCCCCGGATCTCAAGGATCACTCGAGCTTAGCCTCGGATCTTATGGATCACTCAAGCAACGCAACGGATCGCAAGGATCAACTACTAGTCAACGCAACGGATCACAATGATCAACCCAAAGTCAACGCAACGGATCATAATGATCAATCACAAGTCAACGCAACGGATTACAATGATCAGTCACAAGTCAACGCCTCGGATCGCAAGGATCAACCGCAATTCAAAGCAACGGATCACAATGATCAATCACAAGTCAACGCAACGGATCACAATGATCAATCACAAGTCAATGCAACGGGCAAAGATCAGCCGAAGTCAACGCAACGGATCATAAGATCAACCACACGTCAATGCAACGGATCACAATGATCATTCACAAGTAACGCAACGGATCATAAGGATCAACCACAAGTCAACGCAACGGAAAACAGATCATCCTCGTGGGGGTCGGCCACCATTTTTCTCGTTTCAGACCCAGCGCCCCAGATCAAGACGTTCACTCAGCACCGGATGACCAACATCTAGTGGTCGATTTACCAAGGCAGGAGGATAAAGATGACACCAGGATTGAGAAGCCCAGTTCCACAGGGTTAGGTTCATGGGGGCCACTTCTCACTTCGGGGGAAACCAACCCGAGGTGTGCTCTCTGGTAGTACTACCGGAACCGGGTGCTCGCGTCAAGAAGTAAGAAGTCAGGCAACGTCCGGATGTGCATCGATTATCGCCAGCTAAACGCTAACTCAATCCCTGACGCATACCCGCTTCCCAGGATCCATCACATTATGGAGCGACTTCGGAACGCGCGCTAAATAACGACGTTGGACTTGAAGAGTGGTAACTGGTAAATTCCCATGGCACGCAGCAGAGAATACACGGCATTCACGGTACCCGGCAGAGGACTATACCACTGGATAGTGATGCCTTTTCGGCATTACAAGCCAAGCGACTTTGGATTGGGAGCTGTTTTGACTCAACAACACCAAGGAGCAGAAAGAGTGATCGTCTATGTCAGCTGTCGATTGGTTAAAGCCGAGGAAAATTACTCAGCCACCGAGAAGGAATGCTTGGCTATAGTGTGGGCGATACGCAAGCTTCGCTGTTACCTCGAGGGCTACCGTTTTGCCGTCGTGACTGATCACCTCGCACTCAAATGGCTCAACAGCATCGAAAACCCAACCGGAAGAATCGCACGCTGGGCACTAGAACTGCAACAGTACCAGTTCGAGGTGCACTACCGAAAATGGAACCAGAACATCGTGGCCGACGCACTGTCCCGTCAACCCTTAGACATCATCTGAAGCTAGCACAGGAGGAGAAGACAACGTTCAAATGGATCCACAGACTCACGCGACGTATCTTAAAGGCTCCGGACAAGTCCACGGACTTCATCATTGAAAGCGGTCAGATTTACCGACATCTCGGCCTTCGACCCGAAGAGGAGGACTACATGCCCTGGAAGTTGTGTGTTCCGTTCGAACACCGACCCCGGGTACTGATCGAGTGTCATGACCACCCAACCGCAGGACATCTGGACATACGCAAGACCATCGAAAGGATCACTCAACGTTACTACTGGCCAGGAATGTTCCGAGACGTAACACGCTACGTGAGCCAACTGAAACCCACGGGACGGATGCTGACCCGTCAAATGGACCAACCTTTTGGTACCCTCTGCGCGGATTTCATAGGACCCCTTCCACGTTGAAAACATGTAAACACGATGTTACTTGTGTTCTTCGACGTTTTCGCAAAATGGGTGGAACTAATCCCGTTACGGAAAGCCACGGCAGCGCATCTGGAGCAAGCCTTCCGGAAGAATATACTCAGCCGGTTCGGTGTCCCACGGCGTTTCGTCTGCGATTATGAAACGCAGTTCACGAGCCGATCTTTCCGCTCATTCTGCCAGACCGTCGGCGTCTAGTTACAATACACCGCCCCATACAGCCCGCAACAGAACCCCACGGAGCGACAACTCAGGACCATGAAGACAATGATCTCTTAGAACATCGAAGGACAACAAAACACTTGGGACGAACTGCTACCGGAGATCATGTTGGCGATTAATACCAGCATCTCGGATACGACAGGATTTAGCCCAGCTTTCTTAGTCTAAGGACGAGAACCCCGCCTACCAGGAGCACTGTACGACGAAGTATCCCCTGGTACCGGAAGACAACCTGAGGCTCCAGGTGACAAGGTAAAACAACTCAAAGATATCTTTGAGGTTGTTGAAGGAAACACTCAGCGGGCAAGTCTGGAACAAGCGAAGCACTACAATCTCAGACGTCGGGAGTGGCCTCGTCCTCGTACAACAGCACGTCCTGTCCAACGCGGCCGAGGGATTCGCCGCCAAACTCGCCCCGAAATACGAAGGCCCTTATCATGTCCTGAAGTTTATCTCTCCGAACGTGGTGCGCCTGCAACGAGTGGGTTCTTCACAGCGGCGGATCGCCAGCTTGGCGGACCTCAAGGCGTTCCATTCGGGACCAAACCCTACCGACCAGCTAGATGCCCTCAACTAATCTACGTCTCTGAAACTAATTTCGCCCGCCTACGTATTCAAACTAATTTACGTCTCTGAAACTAACTACGCCCGTTTACGTATTCAAACCAATCTACGCCTCAGAAACTAACTTCGCCTTTATATTCACAGAACTCTTCAGTATGGAGCCGTCTCGCGACGCGTTTGCCCCCCATCCGTCGTTGCCGACAGGGAGTGTCGCAGAGGCTGAACTCGGGATGGATGGCTCGTTCTTGGGCGACGATGAGTGGGAGGAGATCCTGGCCGGGGTGCCGGATGTCGAAATGGACCCGGAGTTCCCGTGGGACCAGTTGGACTGGGTGACCGTACCGGCGGATTGGACGTTGCGGGGCTTGGCCGGAACCATGCCGGTCACCGTGTTAGAAACTGTAGAGCGAGCCCGACCCCAGGCGGCGAGGAGACCGCTAAAATTTTTGATCGAAACGGAGGGAAAACGCTTGACGGTCAAAATCAATCGTGCCGGCGGCGTCACCATTTTTCTCCGCCCCCCGAAGTAAAGGGGGGTGTGAAGCAGCATTTCTGCCGCCAACAATTCTTCGGTTCTAGTCACGGAGTCATATGGCAAGGAGCCACCGTCCTACTTCATTTTTTTATACCCTGAGGGGGATATTAAGTTTGTTCAAAAAAAAAGTATGTAACAGGCAGAAGGGGACGTGGCAGACCCCATAAAGTATATATATTCTTGATAAGCTGAGTCGATATAGCCATATCCGTCTGTCCGTGTAAGTAACAAGATCTCAGAGATGGTAAGACCTAGGAACACCAAATTTGGTATGAAGACTTCTTATACTTGCACGCAGATCAAGTTTATTTTAAATTTTGGATGCCACGCCCCCTTCGCCCACAAAGTGAAAAAACAGGATAGCACTCTAGCTAGCTAGAGATTTGAGCTTCGGCAGGAACAATACTTGTACTGAAATGGATGCATCGTGAAAATTTGATCAAGATCGGATAATAAACACGGAAGATATCCGCAATTATTTAATTCTTTAATTTAATGTGTTGTTGTTGATGTGAGTTTACGCTCTCTCTTATTTGCTTATTCGTTGAAGCATTTACATATACATACATACATACATACATACATACATACATACATACATACATACATACATATGAATGAAAGCGCGCGTTGTGTTAGAGTGAGTTTTCGCCCTCTCTCCCTCTCTCTTTCAAGTAGAGTGGTAAAGCTGTCACTTTGATAGACGGGACATCATGGTTCGAGTCCCAGTAAAATCATGCTTAAATTCTTAAATTTTTTTTTTAATTTTTGTTAAAAAATGTTTTTTAAGTTTTTATTTAGTTGTTTTAAAATAACGTGCTCATTGTTGCCACGACTTTTAAATACAAACAGACAGCACAAATACGAAACACAAATATAATTAATAGAAAATTTGAGTGGCGTTCTCATCTCGGGTATTCTACTGTCGGGCTCTCCCGACTGAGTGATATATTTTTTATTTTGATTTACTGGCATGGAGCCACTTTAGTTTTATTTTTGGCCAAATGGCTTGAAAGCGCCCCGTCAGTTTGTTACAAGAAATACTTAGGGCCACCTAGTGCCAGCAACAAGTACTAGCCACCGATAAACAAACATCGGATACCCGATAGCGAAACGGCACCTACCCATCGATCACTAAGTATCGGATACACGATACTTTAGTTATCCGCATGGGTCTCTTTTCTGGCGGGCGACAAGGAGAACAGAATGTTTTTTTCAAGTGCGGAAAACGTAAAACCAAAAGCCACGTGCGAAACTGGAAAAACTAAAACAACAATTAGAAGCAAGAACAACGACGACGAACACAAAAAGCAACGGAAAAGGACAAAGATTTGGACAACGGCACGAGAAGGAAAACCCAGCGGCAGGCAACTGGTGTATTGTGTGAGCGTGGCCAGCGGAGCACCCTACGGCGGCAGCACGTGCGCTTGCCCACAGCAACAAATACCGAAGCCACCAGCCCAACAAAACCAACAACAAGCAGAGCAATAGTAACTAGAGACAGCACCGGCGGCCACAGCAGCGCGCACGCTCATTTTTAAGCAAAACTAGCGTGCCCCTGCAGCACCTGCGACCCCAGGGGTACCTAAGTACAGCGTGGTAAGCTGGCCCACGGCCAAAATTCTTTTGATATTTTCCGCCACTAAGGCATATTATGTGAATAAAGATGATGAAATATTTAAACGCTTGCGAAGACCTTGGTAATATAATTCTGTGCAAAGGTAGTGAAAAGTGTTCGTGGGCATAAGTGCGAGTAAATGTGCGCGTCCTAGAAACGTGGTCACAAACGGCTTGACACGTGCAAGGAATGTCCACAACGAGACATCAGGTCTCATCCTACTCTGGTTTGTGAGTTTGTCACCCAGGGCTGCCGTCATGTGGTACAGGGACACCGCCGTTAGTGAATGATGACCGCCGGGAGTATTCGGCAGATGAGATATCTGGTTATACCTTCTCTCATTTGTTCGTTTATCACCCGGGGCCATCTTCATGCGGTACAGTGGTGTCGCCTTCTAGTGGTGGTAATCGCTGGGTATATTCCACAAACGAGATATCGGGTCAAATCCTCTCTCGTTTGTGAGTTTTTCCCTCAGGAATACCGTCATTGAGCACGGTAGTGTTGGAGCGTTTCCGCCAGCGAGCTATCGGGTTATATCCTCTCTCGCTGGAGAGATGTTCCAGGGCTACCTATACACCACCTCGATCCGTTCTGTGTTTTGAAGAGAGGCTCGAGAGACGAGGGTGGGTACAAATCGTGCTTCGAAAGTAAGCCTCCTTCGTTCTCTTGAACCTCCTGGACCCACATCAGGTAGGGTTTCGTAGCAAATCTTGCGAGGGGTGAACTTGTTAGTGAATAATCATAAATTAGATATTTCGAGCTTTAACAAAGTTTCAGTGAAGGCAAGAATTTTATAATCAAATGAGATACTATTTACATATAGATTAGTTAATTTAGATCTAAGGCCTCTAACATTTTGATATGCTATTAGGAAAGGTAAATTTAGTTTTTTGAAAGGTTATTTGGATTAGATGTAGATAAGTTCACAGGCAGCGAGACATTAGCTTTACTTCTTTTGTGAGAGGTAAACTCCTTTATAACCAAGTCATTAGGACAGAGTTTATTACAACAAACAGTTGTAAATAATTCCGGCGGCACGTTCAATTTAAATGACGAAATGTCTCTTGTATATAAAAATTTTAACTTATCTATAGTTATAGCAGCATTAGGGATCTTCGACTAAACATACGCTTTCACGTCATCTATCGAAGTATCCGGATGCAGCCTAGAGTTAAATATCTGTTTCCTTAAGGGAACAGCTACAAGAGGATTAGTAATAAATACAGGCAAAGATGGCGCAGGCAGTGGGTTCATGTTTGATGATGGACCGGCATCATCATCATTAACTACAATGCACTATGGGGAATTTGACCAGTCTAGGTGGCATTAATGTGTTTTTCACAAGAATACAAATTAACAATATTTTAATGCAAATGTGTTATAAAAACACTAAACTGTTATATTATATACCACATATATTTGTTTAACAGCCCTGTCTTTAAATAACAGCTGTTAAAGTCAGCTGTTGCAACGAAGCGCCACGCGCAATTTTAAAGCTTATTTTTGCACTGCATTTTAATATTTATTAATTTTCAACAAAACAACGTAAAAGTAAAAAGTTTGAAATGGATGTTAATTATTTAGATTTTAACTATGTGTAACTACTAATATATTGCTTGTTTTGTGCGTGTATTATTAATAATTTGTAATTTTAGAAAGTGGTATCCAAGTGTTAATTTCGTAAGGAAAGTTCAACTTTGAATGGAGTTACAAAAAAATGTTTAGATTTGTTTAGTGAGTGTCTATATACATGTTGTAGAGGGATCAATTCCTTATCCAGAACATCCAGTTCCAACTGCGAATATCTGCGATTTTTTGCAAAATTTCATTTTTAAGAAACAACCTCAAATTTGCTAACGTAGAATTCTTTGGCAAGGGGAATGAAGCGATAGGAAAAAACGCAAAAGAGCACTTTTTAATTATTAATTTTAATGCGTTTAATTGTTAGATACGAAAATATTTTGAATTTTATTATGTAAACAGGTCAAGGAAGATTTCTATTTCATCCAATAACCTACCTCTCGATCAGTTGCGCCTATGGCAGCTATATGCTAATATGGTCCGATCTCAATAATTTTTTGTAAAAACATTAGGAGCATAATATTACGTATAAATTGTGTGTTTGGTACGGATATCTTGATAAACAAAAAAGTTCGTCATATAAAAATTGGAATTTTAACCGATGGTTCCTATGGGAGCTATATGATATAGTTGTCCGATTTAAATCATTTCTTGGGCAAGTGTTAATTGGATGATGACAAATCAAACTTGTAAGTTTGGTCCGGATCGCTTGGAAAACACCGAATTTGCATACTCTAATAAAATGAAAAGGGGCGGTGCCACGCCCATTTGGCTGGCACAGCTTCCTATTGATGTAAGAAGCCTTATACAAAAAACTAGACCAAATTATCTTGCGTAGCTTGCGAGTTATTAGTTTATGCCACCAAAACCGGTCAAATTCCCCATAGTGCAATAGTTGGAAAAACAGAAGAGCTCGCTATTAAAACATTAGGATCTTTAATAGGAGTGTAACAGAAGGTGCTACAAGGAGATAGAGGAGAGACAGCTTTAAGGGGTTTTAACGAAGGATTTGGAGATGCGTCCAGCACCTTAAAGGCATTGAACTGCATCTCCGCACCTTGGAATTCATCGTGCAACTTTAAAAAACTTTTTCGCAAGCTAGAGAAATTTTCTCTCATGTTCGCCTCAGCTTCACGACAAGATTCGCATGACCATTTTAAGCCGGCATTATTGACAATCGAATCTTTCACTCTTATCGTGAAGCCGGCACACTTAACATTTATAAAAATATCGCAAAGCCAACAACCAATGCATTCAGCTTTTGATTATCAAAGAATTGCTCACTGTCCAGGTCCAGCTGCTGTGAAAGTCCACAGCTTTCCAACACAGCTGTCCAACTTTCCTTACCGTGTTGAATCCGCAGCAATGTATGTCTGTGAACGTGCTTGTAGAGCCACTCCTTGGGTATGATGTTGTCATCGAATATGATCCTTAGAACTATATGGTGATTGGTCAGGTACTGTGTACATAGTTTCGGAAAAACACGTAGGTACGGCTGACCCTCTTGCATAGCCAAAAAGGAGCGCTCTACCATCCGGCTGGCAAAGTATCCGGATCCTCGGGATCATAGTGGGACAGGGATGGAACATCCATGTCCGTAGCAGAGTATACAGTGAGAATTCTGTTTCTGTCACATACAAATCGTGGCTGGCAGTGAGAGCAGCCATCAAATCAATGGAAATTCATCGCAACAGATTTGGATGCTTGTTATAAACGCCAAGTATATTTAGTTTGAAACATTGCAAGGTTGACTGCCTGACCCCAATTACAGCACACAGCCAGGTAGCCTCATAGTACTGATCTGCAGTTTCCGCATTGATCGCGTCCACCATCACCTCGGTACACATGTCAATGATCCCATTCAAATGGAAGAGAGTCGCAGTCGCTAGCATGGGTATCACATCTTTGGATCAATTCCAGTCAGGGATCCAACATTTTGGCCAATATTTCATATGCTTCCTGTGTCTGTCAGTTAACTAAAATACTTCTTTGGGTAGTGAGTATAAACAGCCCTGTATATAATTAATAAAAATTACCTTTCTTGATATAATCCCTGTAGGTAAAATTTATTAGACTAGATACCCAGCTTTCTGGGTAGCTAATTAAATTATTAAAAAAAACAACTGTTTAAAGTTCTTTTGGGCTCACATTTAGTGATGCGTTGTAATCAATGTGCGCCAAGTCATTAGTACTATAATCAGTACTCACAAAATGGATTCTTAATTTCAGTAGGTATCACTAATCGCTCTCTCCCCTCCCCATTCCGATTTCCCATCCCCATTGCCAGTCCCATACTCATTACCGATTTCGTATGTTTGATTTATAACATTTTTTGCGACACATGATTATCCATGATGATTACAGTTGTTGTCATATTTCATGTTCTTTTAGTTGTTTCTTACTGTTATTGTAGTTTTTGTTGTATTCACCCTAAAATGTATTATATTATACCCTACTTTACGAACAAACTACAACAAACACCAACGATAAGCAACAAAAACAATAATTATTTATACGATGTTTCATTTGTTTCGGTATTTTTTAATATTGTAGGGCCTAAAAGCTAAAAATCAAGATAATAAAATCCCTAAAAGCCCTTAAAGATAGCTGGAAAGCCTCTCCAAGAGCTTTTTAAACCAAGAATTGGGATTTTTAATAATTTAAAAACGCACTGTTATCAATCGATGATTAAAACTTATAACGTACTAAAATCTTCATCGAGCGACTGAAGAGACTCCAACATCAGTCAGCGTCCGGTTCCTGAAACTCCTAATTAATAATGATCCTTGTAATCTTAAACTAAGATTCCATTATCCTATCAATGTATTGTAATAGAAATACAACAGTATTTAGACACTCCTAAGAAGGAGACTTTTCTTATCTTTATGTTAATATGTTAAGCAAGTTGCTTACACCTTTTTTTGAAACCCTTTTTAACTGCCCTTAATCACCCAATTTGCTCACTTTGATCTTACTTAATCTCTACAAAGAAAAACAACATTCATTTGCATTATGTACGGTTAAAATAATCTGAATTGAAAATTGATTAAGTGTACTTATTTACATTGAGTTAAGAGTATCTTAAGGATTATTTAAAAACCTTACAACTGTGCTGTGAAACAAAGATATTGTATTTTTACTTTTTAACAAAATTATAACTTATTTAAATGAGAAAGTAAAAAAAAGGTAAAAATCTTTAAAGATCTTTAGCTTAATTCAAAATAATTCTGTATTGTTAGATACGATCTTTGTTTTTATTATAGTAAATAGTATTACTAACTTTCAGAATGACTCAGTTATATCTCAAGCGTGCTTAAGTGAATGAAAAGTGTCATGCCAGAAAATTGCGCTTTCACTGGAAACAGCTAAATAACTTGACATAAAGCGAAAACTTTAGGAAAAACAAAAAACAAATATATCATTCAGTCGGGAGACAGTAGAATAGCCAGGAGTAGTAGATAACGCCACTCAAATTTTCTATATATTATATTTGTGTTACGTATTTGTGCTGTCTGTTTTGTATTTAAAAGACTGGTCAACAATGAACACGTTATTTTAAAATACCTAAATAAAAACATAAGAAACAATTTTTAAATGTATAATAAACATTTAAAAAAAAAATTTAGCATGCATTTACTGGGATCCGAACCACGATCTCCCGTCTGCCTGCGTAGCACCTCTACCACACTACTTGAAAGAGAGAAGGAGAGAGGGCAATAACCCACAGCAACAACAATACATTAAATTACAGAATTAAATAATTGCGTATGTCTTCTGAGATCCTTTCGTTCATACGGGTCTGCCACGCCTCCTTCTGCCTGTTACATACTCTTTTTTTGATCAAACTTAATATACCCCCTGGGTATAAAAATAAGACAAAAGCGCAACAGAGGCATAAGAATAAATTAAATTGCTTACAATTTTGTACCTAATGCTAATAGTTAAATAATAAAATGGGACTCTGATTATGCGGTATAATTTCATTTCACTTTCACCGTTAATTGCTCTAGAGTGAGAGGCAGAGAGAGAGAGAGGGAGAGAAAGAAAGATAGAGAGAGATATGCTTAAGAAAGCTGTTTTTTGTGAATTTTCGTTTTAATCATGTAGTTTTTGACAACAACTTTGGTGTTTTTCTTTTTTCGGCAACACTGATGCTAGCACCCGAAAATTATTATCACGATTATAACAGCGACAAGAGCAGCAGCAACAACAAGAAGAAAAACAACAACAAAAACAACGTAGATTTCGTTGCGGTTGTGGAGTACGTTGATTGTGATAATGATTGAGGTGTGCTTTTTGGTCGCTTCAAGCTGCTTGTTTCTCGCTGGTTGGATGGCTGGCGGGCTTCGGCTTCAGCTTCAGATTCATAGCTGAATAACAATGACGACTACGATTTGCATATGTTGTATTTATTTAGTTACGCGCTATTTTCCTGTCTTTTGTTTGCTTTTATCATTTGGGCCCTACGAAATGATACATATTTCGGTGTGCACAGTGGACACCAAAGCGCTCTACAAAATGTGTCAAGCGAAAGTTCTTTTAATAATCTTGTATTTATTTGTTGGGGCATTTCTTGAACCAGGGTGCGACAAACAAGAATTTCACATCAACAACTGTCGAGTTGGGGGTAATGTTAAGAATTCTGCTGTCCTCTCTTATGATTTGCTGCTGCTGTCTGTCGTGCTGCTTAGAAGCGTGAAGCGTGCTCGGTATGAATAGATATGGACAATCAAAGGGTTTCGGTACAAATCTATACATGTTTAACTAAATATATATAGTACATACATACAAAAAATTGTCGTTGTTAAGCGAACACTTTGCTATGTTGGATCGTTTTATTATCTACTTATTATTGTCAAAAAGAGATTATGTTCAAGGGAAGATAAGTTGAAAATTATAATTTCTGTAAACAAATAAAAACAGAGAATTCTCCAACAATTACACAATCTTTTAGTCATTATATGACCTTTTTCCCAGTTTCCTCTGTTCGAATTCAACAATTAAAAGCATCATAATCATAATTAAAATTTATCATAATCATTTCTGTCATTATATTGGTGCAAGAAATACAAATATTTTTCTTTAGTTGTTTTCGTTTATTTATGTATTTTGTTTTATTTTTCTGTTTTGTTTTTTCGTTTTTATTCGTTTTTTTTTATACCCTGAGGGGGTATGTTAAGTTTGTTAAAAAAGTATGTAACAGGCAGAAGGAGGCGTGGCAGACCCCATAAAGTATATATGTTCTTGATCAGGGCGACAAGCTGAGTCGATATAGCAATGTCCGTCTGTCCGTCTGTCTGTCCGTCCGTCTGTCCGTCCATGTGAACAACGAGATCTCAGGGTTTTTTTTTTTTTTTTAGACCCAGTACTTTAAAAAGTACAAATGGGTCTATTACGTTTGTGCAAATGTGCGTAACAGGCAGAAGGAGGCGTGGCAGACCCCATAAAGTATATATATTCTTGATCAGCATCAACAGCCGAGTCGATATAGCCATGTCCGTCTGTCTGTCTGTCTGTCCGTCTGTCTGTCTGTCCGTCTGTCCGTCTGTCCCTTTTTTGAGTAACTAGATCTCAGAGACTATAAGAGCTAGAGACACCAAATTTGGCATGTATGTACATCTATATCTTGCATTGAACGAGTTTGTTTTATATTTTTGCCACGCCTCCCTCCGCCCCCGCAAATCAAAATACAAAATTTTCAATTCGAATTACAAGAGCACCTTTAATGTTAGCGCCTTGATTTTTGGTATGTATAATACAGACTATAGTTCCAACCTATCCAACAAATTTCGTTCAAATCGGATGATAAACGCGGAAGTTATTCAACTAACAATGTTACGGGCAAAATCAATCTCTGAAGTTGGCGCCATCTATGGAAATTTTTTGAAACTGAAATAATCTGTAGCAATCGCACTACACTCAAAAAGTACTGGGTCTCCTACTGTCGAGCTTGCTCCACCGTAGCTTAATGCATTTTTTTTTATTATTTTGTTTTTATAGCCTACTGTTAATATTAATAATAACTTATACTATAGTGGAATCTCAGAGATGGTAAGACCTAGGAACACTACATTTGGTGTGAAGACTTCTTATATTTGCACGCAGATCAAGTTTCTTTTAAATTTTGGTTGCCACGCCTCCTTCGCCCACAAAGTAAAAAAGAAGGCAATTAACAAGCTAGAGGTTTGAGCTTCGGCACGAACAATACTTGAATAAATATGGATGCATTGTGAAAATTTGATCAAGATCGGATAATAAACACGGCAGATATCCGCCATTATTTAATTCTTTAATTTAACGTGTTGTTGTTGTTGTTGTTGTTGTTGTTGTTGTTGTGAGTTTTCGCCCGCTCTCTTTTTCTCTTTCAAGTTATCAAATGATAGAGAAGTCACGTTGTCAGACGGGAGACCTAGGTTTAATGTTGATTAAATTGTTTAATCTTTTTTTTTTTTTTTTAATTTTTGTTATACATTTAGAATTGTTTTCTTATATTTTTATTTAGGTATTTTGAAAAATAACGTACTCATTTTTGCTTAGACTTACAAAAACAAGATGACAGAACAAATACGAAACACAAAATATAATTAATAGAAAATTTGAGTGGCGTTCTCTTGCTACCTCAGGGTATTCTACTGCCGGGATCTCCCGACTGGACAATATATTTTTCATTACATATGTGTATATGTACATTCTTCGTAGTTTCTTCTTGTTCGGTTTCGCGCGACGAAAAGAAATGCATAAAGCTACGGTGGAGCAAGCTCTATGAAGAGACCCTGTACTTTTGAGTGCAATGCGATCACTACAGATTGTTTCAGTTTCAAAAATTTTCATAGATGGCGCCACTACGACGATATCTGTTGATTTTGCCCGTAACATTGTTGGTTGAATAATCTCCGCGTTTACCATCCGATTTGCACGAAATCTGCAGAATAGGTTTGGACCATAGTCTGTATTATACATGCTAAAAATCAAGGCGCTATCATCAAACTGCTCTTGTAATTCGACTTTGAAATTTTGTATTTTAATTTGAGTTGTCGGAGAGGAGCGTGGCAAAAATCTAAAACAAACTTGATTAACTTGAGATATAGATGAATATTCATGCTAATTTTGGTGTCTCTAGCTCTAATAGTCTCTGAGATCTGGGTGACACAAAAAGGGACAGACAGACGGATGGCTATATCGACTCGGCTGTTGACGCTGATCAAGAATATATATACTTTATGGGGTCTGCCACGCCTCCTTCTGCCTGTTACGCACATTTGCACAAACTTCTAAAAATGCGAATTAAAAAAACAAAACAAACAAACGAAACATTTTAATTTTGTACGATTCGCGTGCGTTTTTCCCGCGTCTTGTACATAAATACTATAAAAAAAGTTGTTTTCTGTTTACGTTCTTCTGCAGCTGGTAAAAACACAACTTTAACAAATAAAAAATTCAGGAAATTCTAAAGATAAAAAAAAACAACAATGTAATTAACTTAAATTTAATACTCAAAATTACAACAATTACAAATAAAAATGTGCCAACTACTATTATCAAAATATCAAGTTAATTATTTTAACACTACAGTTTGTTGGTCAGATATAATTTTATCACACTTAGTTGGATTGACAGGAGCTGAGTCGTCATTAAGTTCCGAGTGCAGGTCCTGTTTTATATATGACTGAAGACGAGCAATTAGGTCATCTGATAATCCTTCAATCAAAATTGGGGAGTCTTGCCCATTGTCAGATGATTGAAAAAGTGCTTGCAAATCTTCAAAGACAATTTTACTATCTTCACTGATGGACTAAATATCATCTCTGAGGCCGAGGCCCAAAGGCTTGAGATAAAACAAAACATAGCATTCAGTCGAGAGATCCCAACAGTAGAATACCCTGTGGTAGAAGAGAACGCCACACAAATTTTCTTCTAAACATAAAACAAAAGATTTAAATGTTCAACGAAAATTTAAAAATATAAATAAGTAAAGAATTTTAAAGCGCTATTACTGGGATTCGAACTACGATCTCCCGTCTACCTACACGGCATCTGTACCACTTGATAACTTGAAAGAGAGAGGAGAGAGGGCGAAAACTCACAACAACAAAAACACATTGAACTAAAAGATAAATAATTGCGGATAAAATTTTCACGATGCATCCATATTCATTCAAGTATTGTTTGTGCCATATAGAAAGTAAGGATATGATTTATGTTAATAATAACTACTTAACATATAAAATTATAATAAAATCATTTTCGTAATAATAGCTACTGTCACCATTTATTATTTACACACAAAATGTAATACATCAACACAACAAATTATAATAAAGCATAAACCTAGCCCCAAGAAAACCCAAGAAATAGAAAAAGAGCCAGAAACAGAAGTACCCGATCAAATAATTGAGCTTGTAGAATCATCCCCAAAATTATACCCTACTTTGACTGCTTGAGGACATGTTCCATTCTAAAAGGCGGGGGAGTGACATATTGACATATGTATCATTCTTCTATCTCAAGCCTAATCAGCCAAACCATAAACAATCGCATATTCCCATTCCTACGATAATGCACGATCAACACTTTGTCCCCCTAAACGGCACAAATATAAACACCTCCAAATCCCACTCCGACGATTACGCATGATCAGCATTCTTTCCTCTTCATGCTTAGACGGCTAAGTGGTAAATAAATTCTTCCCCTATCATGGGAAACTCCAAAATTGCAATCTTGCAATTTGAACTGTCCACACAAAGCTCTGTCACAGCTTAAAGCTGTAAAGCTCTCCACACAAAACTCCCCACATTTCAACACGCATAGAAAGCTTTTATGCCTAATGTTAACTTCTGATCAATTGTAAAATTAGTTCTTAAGATCTCTGCAACTGAACTATTTCTGCACAATAAACTCAAATTATTAAATAAAATTTGTGACATATATTTTTTTATAAATATATAATCGCAAGTAGTTAATTATAGGCAGACGGAAGATCGTGCTTCGATTCCCAGTAAAAGCCAACTTAAATTCTTAGATTAGAATCAGACCCTGTACTTTAAAAAAGTACAAAGAGTCTATTACGTTTGTGCAAATGTGTGTAACAGGCAGAAGGAGGCGTGGCAGACCCCACAAAGTATATATATTCTTGATCAGCGTCAACAGCCGAGTCGATATAGCCATGTCCGTCCGTCCGTCCGTCTGTCTGTCCCTTTTTGTGTCACCTAGATCTCAGAGACTAGAGACACTAAAATTGGCATGTAGATTCATCTATATCTCAAGTTGATCATGTTTGTTTCAGATTTTTGCTACGCCCCCTCCGCCACCAGAAATCTAAATACAAAATTTCGAAGATACATATACATTTTGATTTTGTACATATAATATTCACTATGGTCCGAACCCATCCTGAAAATTTCATTGAAATCGGATGGTAAACGCGGAAGCTCTTCAACTAACAATGTTAGCGCCCTCTGTGCTTATCATATGAACCAATTTCGTAGTGGCGCCATCTATTGAAATTTATTGAAATTGAAACAATCTACAGTGAACGCTTTGCACTCAAAAAGTACAGTACTTACTGACGAGTTGCTCCAGCGTAGTTTACTGGATTTTTTTTTTTTAATTTTATTATACATTTAAAAATTGTTTTTTGAGGTTTTATTCGACTCAAACTGTGGGTGCGTTTTATTTTCATTCCGATGATCATTTATTGCACATATCGATACCATGTTTGCGAAAGTTTTGCTGAATTTGAAATACTTGTCTGGATATTGGGTTTTTGTTTAAATTTATTTGATTCTTCATAATATCCTTCCATTTGAGTAACATGCTTAAGCTTTTGGATAGTACTTACATCATATCTTTCTTCCTTTCATTTCTAATTTATTACCTATAAGTAAAATTCTACTTTCAATATCTGTGCAGAACTTACGAAGATTTCCAGGGTATGGGTGCTGTAAAGTTGTCGCAACAGCTCTTCTGTAACTGCAATAATCTCTGCGCGTCTCCGTTGATTTAGATTTCGATAGCTCCTAGGATGATGCTTCTTTGTCTTTCATTGTTTAGCAATATAATTGTAGTAAATAATCAATTCGTCTGATGAAAGTAGAATGCTTGTAGATCTCCATTAAACGTGGGGATGTTTTTTATTTGCCGTAACAGCTGGTCCAGGTCTGTGGTACCCTAATGTAACAAAAGATAGGGTGTTATCCAATATAACAACACGTGAGCCATTTTCTGTTACTTCCAAGGTTGTTGAATTCAGATTAACTAATTCCGAAGACAGTTCTAACTGGTTACCGACCAATTTGAATTTATACGTAACACAACACAGTCATTCATCAATTTGCACCACGTTCATAGAACCAAGATTAGCTTAGTTCTGAAGACAGTTTTAGCTGGTTACCGACCACTTTAAATTTATAAGTAACACAATACAGTCAACCGAATTGCTCACTATTTAATAAGTTACCGACTGGATCGATTTATAAGAAACACGGTCAATTGGTAGGTTAGTTTCTGTGCGGATGTGTGAGAGTTAGGTAAAACCGATTCACAGGATCAATAGGTAATGTTGGTTATATAACTGTAACCTTTCACTTTGATCTTTTTGTGTGTTCGAATATTTTTCGCCAGAAACAAAGCACTCACGTCACAACGTTTGCAGCGAGAGCGAGTTTGCTGCCCAGGCGACCAGGTACAATTCGCTCAGAGCGGCGGCGACGTAACGCACAGCATAGAA
>JBAMBI010000968.1:0-15389 GCA_037043535.1 Drosophila putrida
TGGATATAACGCATTCTTTGACTGTAAAACTCTATGATGTGCCAACAAAATGCTGGGGTTTACTGTAACATGATTCATGAAAAGTTGAGCTTCCAAAATTTTTAAGTTTGATTCAGTTTCCGATTCCATCAAATAAAATGCGGCTTTCTCAATATTGAACGTAATCCTTAAATCGACATTATTCATCAAGAGTTTTGGCTGATTAAAAATATCACCATGAACCTTTCCAAAAAGTTCTACTTTATTGCTTTTTTGGAATAGAGATTTAAGAGTTACGCTTCCATCAACCGTAACATTCTGTCTAACATAGGTTGCATAATATCCCTGAGTTGATAAATGACTCTCACTTGCATCACTCCCATAATTCAAAATAGTTTGCAAATAAGAACGATAATGATAATTATTATCGCTTTGTGATACTAATGTATTATTTAAATATACTGAAGAGCTTCTAAAAATAGAGTGTAATATATTGTTTACAACGCTAACAGAATTATCAGCTAAGTTGCTGTTGTCTTGACTTTTTAGTTGTACAAGTAATCTTAGATATACACTTGATAAGTCTCGATAAGTATCGCCATTCCCTAAACACACAAATTCAATAGAACTGGCGGAATCCAACGAAGCAATCGGGTTATATGAGACTTCTTCAGTTCGTAAAATGCTGCTTTGGGTAGGATGTGGTTCAAATAAATCCAATTCACTTTTCATACATTCTATATGAGAACTCATTTTTGTTTTGTAAAAATGTCTGATATTTTTTTAGAAAACTTTGACTTTGATCGTTTTTTATTTTTTTTGGTTGTATGCACTCTTGAATGAGTTGATTTACAATGAGCTCTCTTTGTAGTTGTGCGTTTCCTTTTATTCCGTCGTCCAGAACCAGACTGAGTCATTTTATCTATTACCTTATTCGATAGGTTTTGAAGAGCTATTTTACTTTGCTCTTGGATAATATTCTGTAAAGGTTTTTGTCCCAAGTCGTTTATCACTGCCTTTCCTGTTTCAAAAGCTTGATTTTTAACAGCATGAAGCCCTCTCAAGAACAATGGTTTTAGATATTTAAATAATCCACTAAAAAAGTTTCCAATTCCTCTACCTTGCTGTACTATTCTAGGTGTTGCATAAAGTGTTCCAATGTGACTAAGGCCACCACCGCATTGGTTCAGATAATATTCTTGGTAAAGTTTCTCCATGCCGGTTAGTTTCTTTATGAAGTCAATATTAACTATGCTACAATATTTATAGTATATTACATTTTTTTCTGAAGTGAAGTGTTACATATATTGGAATTGCAGATGGTTTAAAGGGAATCTTGTATCCGCTTGAGTCCGACATTAAAATTGAGATATCCCTTATATGACAATTTTCAATTTGATAGTACTCAATGTTTTTAAATTGGAGCATTCTGCCTATACCATTATGTAAAAGAACTCTCAAACATCTGTTTGTTTCGGAACGTTCGAACACTGAGACTACTGGGTGTACACGTTTATACGTATGCCTGTGTGTAAATTATTATTTTTTGCCTCGTCGAGTCCAGTGGCACCTGCCGGTTGCAGCGTAGGTCCAATGTCTGTGGCTCCACTCGTGTATGTTGATCCAGTGACTCCGCCGGTTGCAGTTAAGTCCAGTGGTGATAGCAATGAATCTAATGGTGGGATAACTGTAAAGTTCTCCTGTCGCTAGCCTTAGGGCTTAGCAATAAAACACTTAAGGTTCAGTACGGCCAAGGTCGGAGTAGTGCATTTATAATTGATGTGCTTTGTTTAAAGCTAGATGCAAGACTGAATTTGTGAAACAAAAGAATGTGAATCTAAAGCTAAATACATTAAATGGAAAACTACTGAACATGCCATGGGCTCATGGTCGGCAAGCCGACTCAGCATAAACATAATATAAGCAAAGCGATTGCGACATAAACTGTTGTCTGGCTACTGCACCCAATCGTCAAAGCTAAGAATGTTGCAGCGCGAATCTGATGCGTCAGCATTCCGGGCAAGCGGGTTACTCGAGAAGTTCTAGCGAGGGCCGCTAGTTAACGTGCTTGTTAACTTGTATGCCAGAATTCTGTTTCACATGAGTTTAAGACTTTGTTGGGCACTGGTTTTAACTGATATCGAGGATTACGTCACAGCTGTGGTCAAAACAAAGCGGCTGGGACGCGATCCCAGAGAAGAATCGAAATCCAGTCACGACTGTGGTGAGGAATATCCAAATATACCAATACCAAAACGATTGGGGTAAAACCACAGCGATCTTTCAGAAATTAGGAATGCCTGCAGTACCAGTTACTGGTTTCACTACTGGGACACTTGTGTGGCCGCACACATACGTATACACGCATACACACTCACGTGCTATCGCTTGCATTAAAGTTTTTGTTAACTTTCGTTTGAATTCATTTTGCGTATCTAAGTGTTAACTCCCACCCTGAATGTTTCACTGATTTGTCGCTCACCTCGTTGTAATGTTAGCTTTATGAATTACATTTGTTGTTTGATATATTAGTTATTAATATGTATGTTTATTTATGTATATGTTTAATTATCAAAGCGTTTTTCGTTGGCTTCTGCTGATCCGGTGCACGTCTGCGTGGTTCTGACACTCTCGGCGAATAGGACGCATGCACATTTTCTTGCGCTTCATTTGCCTATTTCTTAGCGCTTAGTGTGCCAAAAGTACAGCCTCCACGAAAGCCAGCGACGGCACACGCCAAGAAAAAGGCAAACAGCGTTAGCTAGCTGCGCAGTCGAGAAATTACGCAAGGCATCGATCTAAGCTGTGTGAGTGTGTGTGTGTGCGTGGGCTTGTCGTTTTCTTTTCCATGCTGTACGTAGCGTCGCCGCCGCTCTGAGAGCATTGTAGCTGGTCGCCTGGGCAGCAACTCGCCGTTTTGTTAACCGTTTATTTGCTTTGCTTTTGGAGGTGCTTGCGTTGTGTTAGAGATGGCAGGCTTGTGGCGTCAGTGCTGACTTTCTGTCGAATTTTGTGCGCTCAATTTATGGGGCGTCACACCCCCCCCCTTTTTTCCGGTCAGCGCAAGACTACGGTGACCTGTTCGTCCGGCGAATGCGATCCGTGTCTCGGAGTCTTGATCGCGAGCTGCGCCTCGGGCTCCTCGACAGGCGACTGCGACGGTGACGTTGCGATGGCATTGCTCGTACTCGTTCGCTGTGGAGGAGATTTTATTAGTTTATTTGTTGCTCGTGCTCATCTTGCCTAGAGTGTGGTCGTATGGTCGTCTGTGTCTTCTGTGGTCATCCTTGGACTCGGGTGGTTGTCAGATCCCACCGGTGGCTTCTCCTGCTTCTGAAAAAATATTATTACCCGGATTACCAAAATCTGATTCAAAATATTATTAATGAATGTCAAATTTGTAACATTGCAAAAACAGAACATAGAGATACAAAGCTAGCTTTCAAATTAACTCCAGAAACTTTGAATCCTAGAAAAATATACGTTATAGATTTTTATATGGTGGATAATAAGCAATGTATTCCAAATTCGCGTCCCTAATCGAAATAAACCGTAGAGATTGGTTAAAAGCTAAAAGAGCATTACTCAAAATTTTCAATGAAATGGGAAAACCAAAATAAATTAAAGCAGATGAAGATTCAGCATTCATGTGCTCATCATTACAATTGTGGCCAAAAGCAGAAGGAGTAGATATAAATATCACAACAAGTAAAAATGCCATATCTGACGTAGAAAGGTTTTATAAAACTATTAATGAAAAATTAGGAATAATAAATAACGAATCAGATCCAAAAAATAAGCTTACTAGATTCGAAATAATACTTTACACATATAATCACAAAACTATTCATAATACAACAGGTAGAACACCAGCAGATATTTTTATATACGCGGGAACCCCAGAGTATAACACACAACTGATTAAAACATTTCAAATAGAAAAACTAAATGAAAACCGTACAGATTTTCAAATTGATACTAATTATAGACATTCACCTTTGGTACGTTCAAAATCAACTAATCCTTTCATAAAGACCGGTAATTTGAAACAAATAGACGAAAAACATTTCGAAGAGACAAACAGAGGGAGAAAAATAATACACTACAAATCTAAATTTAAAAAGAAAAGGAAAATTAACAAAAGCAAATACGAAAATTCCAGATCATCGCCATTAAATTACGAATATCACTATCTTACTGTTAATCTTACAAAAATCGAAAACACATTCAATGATTTAATGAAACAAGCTGAAGAATTTAAAACATTATCCCAAATTCAATATTTAACTGAAAAATTGGAAAGAGAAATAGCATAAATATAGCATAACGTAATAAGAGAGGCCTTATCAATTTTATGGGAATATTTTATAAATACTTATTTAACACATTATATCAAGAGGATAAAGCAGAACTCGAATCCAAAATAAATAGCTTATCAGAAAAAAACGTTCAAGCAAATGAATTAAATCAAGTAATAGATGAAGTAAATAGAGGAATAGAAGTTACAAATACATTAACATCTATTAACAATGGAAACAAAAAATTAGCAATAATAACATTTAACCTAAAAGAAGTTACAGAATATATCGAAGACATAGAGCTGGGAATGCAGTTAACAAGATTAAGTATATTCAAGCCTATTACTAAAACAGAGTCCATTATCACACGTAAACTCTGAAAAATTTTGAATATTAAGACTTCAACATGGTCGAAAACAACTACAAACGAAATTTTGATAATTTCCCATATTCCTTGCGAAATCATCAATGCTCCAATTTTTGAAATTGTTCCATACCCAGATGAAAACAGAAACATGACAGATATTTTATACAAAATAATAAGGCATATGCCGAAAAGACGAATGGACCTAGTAATGAACAAATGTATAACAGGAATATTAAATCAAGATACAACCGAATGTAGATATTCAAAAACACACAAATGTTTTTTATGTAGAGCCTCATATAATGTTAAGTTGGAATTTACCTAAGACTATTTTAAATAAAAATTGTGTAAGCAGAGACATAACAATAGAAAGTAATAATATTATAAAAGCATTTAAGTGATCAATTCAATTAGAGAAAATATTAATCACAAGTACTATTTTAGATTACACACAAACTATTTATGTAAACAATAATGTAACTAAACTAGAACCACTTTCATACATTGAAGCAAAAGAAATTGTACAACAACAAAAAATATTACAATACATTTCAAATTGTTACTTTAACAACACTCACTATTATTGTAATCATACTAGTACTATATTTTAGCTATAAGTACAAAAGCATACCACGCAAAATAAATGTTAACTATAAGAACCAAACAGAAATTACCTCACAATCTAATAACGTAACAAATGAAACCGCAAATATTGTATTGCCTGAGGACAGGCTAGTTTTTTATGGATGTAGAAGTAACATATGTAATGCACAAAACCACCTAAATATTCTCGCACACATTCCCCGTACCAAGTAATAAGATATCATGCACGTAGCCAACTAAATATTCTCGTACATATTCTCCCTATCAAGTAATAAGATATCAAAAAGAATAACAAGCTGGTGAAAATAACAATTCAAGCGCTCCCACGATCGAAACAGTTAATATAAACATCCGCTAGAATCGTTATTCTCACCAAGGGTCAAATCTGCCGACGCGGCACAAATCCAGTCTGTTGCTTAGCACCCAAATATTCATCTTCTTAAAGAGCGATCCCTAAGACCTCTCTGTTTATATTATAAAGCTCACAGCCGAGGTTTGATAAGCGACAACAAAACAATTAATATTTAGTCTAAATCGGATAACAATATCAATAACGAAGAGTTGAAAGAATACCTTTGATTTAGAAACTTAGTGGTTTCTCGAGATATCTAGTCTTGTCTGATAAATTCTTTTATTCTAATGAATATACGCTTAACAAAAGAGAAACAAATTCAATTGAATGATATTCTAAAGAAACCAAGCACTCATACAAAACCTTACCTTTTTTTAACTACTTATGTACATCACGGTATTTCATGTACGATAGTTTGATCACAAGTTTGTTATTATGCTGCCTGCCTTGAGGCATAAACATTGTTGTTAATATAAGTGTGTCTGGTCGTGTAAATATTTTTTCTTTGGCGTTGAGACGACTCGTGTAACATTAAAAAATGAGCTTATCGGTGAATCAAAAGAATTTGATTGCTGTACCTGGTGTCCCTATAACTCCCGATAAAAAGCTACCATAAGCTAATTATAAAAAGCTACCATAAGCTAATTATTGTAGTTTTTTATATAGCCTGACAGAGGTTTTTTTAAAAGACCCCAAAAATATATATATCTGAAAGAAATTTGAGTTAAATCGGACTGCCAGATCAGCAACTATATCTCATAGGACCAAATAAATACGAAATTGAATTCAAAATTTTATTATTGCTAATGAACACACCCTATATTTTTTATTGAATACCAGACAGTCTAATTTGTTTTGTCTCTTCGTGTTTTCGAGTGTGCTCGAATGTAACACTCGTTTCATTGACTAACGAAATTTTACTTATTACATATTTAGAATTTACATTTTAGATACAGTATAAAAATATGTGGAAATGTATTCCAAATTCTCTGGATGTAGGATATTTTGCAGTCAAGCAGTCTTGGTTATTAAATAACTTAATATTATTAATTAACAAAAAACAAAAGAACTATAATCGGTGCCAAAACACTTGATTAACGAACAAACGAAAATACATTTGTTAATGGTTTATCAGAAACCTTAATATTGATATGTGCTTATGCCAAGTAACAGCATAATAAATATATACATATATATGTAGATATATGTATGCATGTAGTCACACATGTGCTGATGTGTATGCTTTTGTATATTGCTGAGCTTGGATTTTATTTCGCGATCTGTTATGAAATTCGTTAGACGGTAAATGGCAAATAGCAGGCAGACAAAAAGACAAGCCTCAAGTGTACATACATATAGTAACATATGTAATACACATAGCCACCTAAATATTCTCGCACACATTCCCCACACCACGTAATAAGATATCATGCACATAGCCACCTAAATATTCTCCCATTTATTCCCCCTATCAAGTAATAAGATATCAATAAGAATAACAAGCTGGTGAAAATAACAATTCAAGCGCTCCCACGATCGAAACAGTTAATATAAACATCCGCTAGAATCGTTATTCCCACCAAGGATCAAATCTGCCGACGCGGCACAAATCCAGGCTGTTACTTAGCACCCGAATATTCGTCTTCTCAAAGAGCTATCCCTAAGACCTCTCTCTTATATTAAAGCGCAAAGCTTAATCTCCAAAAGCTCACAGCCGAGGTTTGATAAGCGACGACAAAACAATTAATATTTTGTCTTGAATTATTCTCAAACTCCGATGTTCATTTCGCTCTAAGTTATTAAAAATAAGGTTACATTTCTTTTTAACATATGCGGGAACTCGTTATTGGCGCAGCCGGTAGGATATGTTAAGTGTTTTAATCAACAAATCTAAAAGACTACTATGGATGCACACATCCAAAGTCAAGTGAAAAGTTGAACTTTAATAAACCAAAATACATATCCGCCAAAGAAGTACGAGTACAAGTAACAAGAAAAGTGTTAACCACTAAAGGACAACTGAAGTCCAAGGTTAAACACAATTAAGTGCTTGTGTGACCGTTAAAGGATAATTAAAATCCTAGGCCACAACAATACAAAGAAAACTCAAACATTGAAAAAGAATTTTTACACCAACCAACATCAATCATGGCAACCCCACCAAGCCCATCAACTCGACCAATGATTTTGCCAGAGCCTTTCCTGAAACAAGCTCTTGGACAAATAAAACAAGTGCCCATTTTTGATGGCCAAACTGAAGAGCTCACAGCGTTCGTGCGACGAGTGGACTACATAATGCAGCTTTACCCTACCCAAGATCTGAGACAACACAACGTCCTATTCAGAGCCATTGAACTACAGACTTCTGCAGCAGCACAGCGGATCGCACAGCTATCAGGACGCGATCATCGAGAAATTTAAAACACAGACGCCCTATGAATAACTCCTTCGACGACTTTATAACACAAACTATAACGGAAGTATCCGTAAGTTTGTTGAAGATATTGAAAACATATCATTTATATTTTCAAATAATGTTGGAAGGCATAGCTTCAATTACACTTCTTCACACTAACGCTATGACAATTAAAGACGTTATTACAAAAAAGTTACTCGACCGCATTTTTATGACAGTAGCTAGATACGATATAACAAGTGTAACTAAATTAAAACAAGTAGCTCACCGAGAGAGACTGTACGAAAATACTTTCTCTAAATCGAACACTTCAAACACACAAAACAGTAATGACACTCGCAGGAATAAGCGAAATTCTCCTCATGTCTATTTCGTAGCAAGCCTATCAAACGCAAGTAATGCGAATCAAAACATTCAAAACCCAAACCAAAGCAACCCACAGTTGCATAAAGAATTTCAACAAAATCTAAATCAGGGTAGATTCCAAAACCCAATGAACTACCAACAAAATAAAACTTCAACTCACACTGCAAATCCGCCTGTCAAAAGACAACGCGAAAGTATCCATCTAAAATGGATACTGCCGAAAATTTTCTTCAGGCAACCTCGGACCAAGAACAAAAAGAAACCCCTTCATCCGATTAATTATGAGCAACATTCACCTCAACTGTGTAATCGATACAGGTTCCTCTATAAATCTAATGAATCAGAATTTTTTGAATTACCCAATTAAAAGCTGTCATTTAGCAGTTCAGACGATAAAAGGAAAAATTAGTTTAAACCAATGCATTTCCTTAGCCCTTAGTAAACTTTGACTACAACACCATAGATTTTACATACACGTATTTTCAGATTATTACGATGTATTATTAGGCAGGGAATATCTTGAAGCTTGTGAAGCAAACATTAATTATAGAGAGGAAACTTTTATGTTAAACGATTACCCATTTATGATGAAGTATAATCATGAATAAATTTGAAAGAACAAGACAGTTTTCAATCCTGTTTATCCATCTCATTTAGAGGATACGGAATTTGATTGCCTTGATCCATTTACATCTGACCAACCATTTAATTTGGCAATCGAAAATGAGTTAATAGAAAGCAACCGGTTCAGACTTGAACACCTCAATGAGGAAGAAAAACTTAAACTAACTAAAATCCTTCATGAGTTTAGAGACATACAAAGAAAGTGAAAATTTAACTTTCACCAGTACAATTAAACATGTCATTCAAACTAAACATGAAGGTGCAATTTACAAACGACCTTATAAGTACCCTCAAGCTTATGACGAAGAGGTTGAAATTCAAATGAAAGAAATGATCAAACAAAGTATCATACGAAAATCAAATTCTGCTTATTGCTCACCAATTTGGATTGTATCAAAGAAAAGTGATGCATCAGGAAAACAAAAGTTTAGAATTGTAATTGACTATCGAAGCTTAAATGAAATTACAGTTGACGATAAATACCCTTTACCAGTAATGGATGATATATTAGACAAACTTGGAAAATGTCAATATTTCAATACCATTGACCTGGCAAAAGGCTTTCATCAGATCCAAATGGATGCTGATTCAATTCCAAAGACTGCTTTTTCGACGAAAAATGGCCATTACAAGTACACTCGCATACTATTTGGACTTAAAAGCGAACCTGCAACTTTTCAGCGTTATATAAACAACCTTTTAGAATATTTAATCTATAAGGGTTGTTTAGTCTACATGGATGACATAATAGTGTATTCCACTTCATTGGATGAACACATATGATTATTGAATCGAGTTTTAAGAAAATCAGGGAAGCCAATTTAAAATTACAGTTGGACAAATGTGATTTTTTTAAAAAAGAAACTGAGTTTCTCGGCCACATTGTCACAACTGAAGGTATGAAACCAATACCATTAAAAGTCACTGCAATTACAAACTTCCCAATACCCAGAACAACAAAAGAAATCAAGTCATTTCTAGGACTCTATGGTTATTATAGGAAATTTATACCAAATTTTGCTCAAATCGTGAAAACGATGACCTTAAAACTTAAGAAAATGCGACAATTGACATAAATAATAAAGAGTATATTTCAGATGCAAGCAATATTGCTTTAGGTGCCGTGTTATCACAAAACCATAATCCAATATGCTATCAAGCAGAACATTAAATGAACACGAAATTACGCTGCAATAGAAAAAGAGCTTTTAGCTATTGTTTCGGTCATTAAATACTTTAGGTCCTATCTTTTTGGCAGGAAATTCGAGATCCTCAGTGATCACAAACCACTAGTTTGGTTAAACAATGTTAAAGAACCAAACATGAAACTTCAAAGATGGAAGATTAAATTGAGTGAATATGACTATTACATAAAATATGTCCCTGGCAAGAAAAATTATGTTGCCGATGCCTTGTCCAGAATTAAAAATTTCTTAGGAGACCCCTAACAGTATAGCAGCAACTGTACACAGTGCAGGAGAAGATAATCAAAGTTATATCTCGATTACAGAGAGACCACTCAACTACTACAATAGACAGATCGAATTCATGAAACATAATACAAACGAAGTAAACGTTTTAAATTATTTCCATAAAACTAAAATCCAAATTACGTATATGGAATTGACCAACACACAAGCCAAAGAACTCATTAAAGAATATTTATGCACAAAGGAAAGTGTAATCTATTTTATTGTGAAACAGATTTCTTGACTTTTTCAACCGCTTTCGTAGAAATAATCAGTCCCAACAATTTAACTAAAGTAATGAGATTTACTAAAATATTAAAAGATATTCAAACATATGCACAAATCAAAGAGTGATAATAAACAATTCCTTCCTTGCATAGACATTTATTCCAAATTCGCGTCCCTAATCGGAAGAAACGGTAGAGTTTGCTTAGAAGCTAAAAGAGAAATACTCAAAATTTTCAATGAAATGGGAAAATAGATATAAATATCACAACAAGTAAAAATGGCATATCTGACGTAGAAAGATTTTATAAAACTATTAATGAAAAATTAAGAATAATAAATAACGAATCAGTTCCAAAAAATAAGCTTACTAGATTCGAAATAATACTTTACACATATAATCACAAAACTATTCATAATACAACAGGTAGAACACCAGCAGACATTTTTATATACGCGGGAACCCCAGAGTATAACACACAACTGATTAAAACATTTCAAATAGAAAAACTAAATGAAAACCGTACAGATATTCAAATTGATACTAATTATAGACAATCACCTTTGGTACGTTCAAAATCAACTAATCCTTTCATAAAGACCGGTAATTTGAAACAAATAGACGAAAAACATTTCGAAGAGACAAACAGAGGGAGAAAAATAATACACTACAAATCTAAATTTAAAAAGAAAAGGAAAATTAACAAAAGCAAATACGAAAATTCCAGATCATCGTCATTAAATTACGAATATCACTATCTTACTGTTAATCTTACAAAAATCGAAAACACATTCAATGATTTAATGAAACAAGCTGAAGAATTTAAAACATTATCCGAAATTGAATATTTAACTGAAAAATTAGAAAAAAATGAATAAGGATAGCAAAAAGTAATAAAAGAGGCCTTATCAATTTTATGGGAACATTTTATAAATACTTATTTAACACATTATATCAAGAGGATAAAGCAGAAAATATCGTTCAAGCAAATGAATTAAATCAAATAATAGATGCAGTAAATGAGGAATAGAAGTTACAAATACATTAACATCTATTAACAATGGAGACAAAAAATTAGCAATAATAACATTTAACCTAAAAGAAGTTACAAAATATATCGAAGACATAGAGCTGGGAAAGTAGTTAACAAGATTAGGTTTATTCAACCCTAAATTACTAAAACGCAGTCCATTATCACACGTAAATTCTGAAAATATTTTGAATATTAAGACTTCAACATGGTTGAAAACAACTACAAACGAAATTTTGATAATTTTTCTTATTCCTCGCGAAATCATCAATACTCCAATTTTTAAAATTGTTCCATATCCAGACGAAAACAGAAACATTTTAACTGAAGTTATACATGACAGATATTTTATACAAAATAATAAGGCATATACCGAAAAGACAAAAGACCTAGTAATGAACAAATGTATAACGGGAATATTAAATCAAGATACAACCGAATGTAGATATTCAAAAACACACAAATGTTTTGAAAAAAATATGTAGAGCCTCATATAATGTTAAGTTGGAATTTACCTAAGACTATTTTAAATAAAAATTGTGTAAGCAGAGACATAACAATAGAAAGTAATAATATTATAAAAGCATTTAAGTGATCAATTCAATTAGAGAAAATATTAATCACAAGTACTATTTTAGATTACACACAAACTATTTATGTAAACAATAATGTAACTAAACTAGAACCACTTTCATACATTGAAGCAAAAGAAATTGTACAACAACAAAAAAATATTACAATACATTTCAAATTGTTACTTTAACAACACTTATTATTATTGTAATCATACTAGTACTATATTTTAGCTATAAGTACAAAAGCATACCACGCAAAATAATTGTTAAATATAAGAAACAAACTGAAATTACCCCACAATCTAATAACGTAACAAATGAAACCGCAAATATTGTACTCGAATCCGAGCCAACAATGTATCCCAATATTACCACCTGAGAACAGGCTAATTTTTTATGGATGGGGAAGTAACATATGCAATGCACATAGTCACCTAAATATTCTCGCACACATTCCCCCTGTCAAGTAATAAGATATAAATAAGAATAACAAGCTGGTGAAAATAACAATTCAAACGCACCCACGATCGAAACAGTTAATATAAACATCCGCTAGAATCGTTATTCCCACCAAGGGTCAAATCTGCCGACGCGGCACAAATTCAGGCTTTTGCCTAGCACCCAAATATTCATCTTCTTAAAGAGCGATCCCTAAGACCTCTCTGTTTATATTATAAAGCTCACAGCCGAGGTTTGATAAGCGACAACAAAACAATTAATATTTAGTCTAAATCGGATAACAATATCAATAACGAAGAGTTGAAAGAATACCTTTGATTTAGAAACTTAGTGGTTTCTCGAGATATCTAGTCTTGTCTGATAAATTCTTTTATTCTAATGAATATACGCTTAACAAAAGAGAAACAAATTCAATTGAATGATATTCTAAAGAAACCAAGCACTCATACAAAACCTTACCTTTTTTTAACTACTTATGTACATCACGGTATTTCATGTACGATAGTTTGATCACAAGTTTGTTATTATGCTGCCTGCCTTGAGGCATAAACATTGTTGTTAATATAAGTGTGTCTGGTCGTGTAAATATTTTTTCTTTGGCGTTGAGACGACTCGTGTAACATTAAAAAATGAGCTTATCGGTGAATCAAAAGAATTTGATTGCTGTACCTGGTGTCCCTATAACTCCCGATAAAAAGCTACCATAAGCTAATTATAAAAAGCTACCATAAGCTAATTATTGTAGTTTTTTATATAGCCTGACAGAGGTTTTTTTAAAAGACCCCAAAAATATATATATCTGAAAGAAATTTGAGTTAAATCGGACTGCCAGATCAGCAACTATATCTCATAGGACCAAATAAATACGAAATTGAATTCAAAATTTTATTATTGCTAATGAACACACCCTATATTTTTTATTGAATACCAGACAGTCTAATTTGTTTTGTCTCTTCGTGTTTTCGAGTGTGCTCGAATGTAACACTCGTTTCATTGACTAACGAAATTTTACTTATTACATATTTAGAATTTACATTTTAGATACAGTATAAAAATATGTGGAAATGTATTCCAAATTCTCTGGATGTAGGATATTTTGCAGTCAAGCAGTCTTGGTTATTAAATAACTTAATATTATTAATTAACAAAAAACAAAAGAACTATAATCGGTGCCAAAACACTTGATTAACGAACAAACGAAAATACATTTGTTAATGGTTTATCAGAAACCTTAATATTGATATGTGCTTATGCCAAGTAACAGCATAATAAATATATACATATATATGTAGATATATGTATGCATGTAGTCACACATGTGCTGATGTGTATGCTTTTGTATATTGCTGAGCTTGGATTTTATTTCGCGATCTGTTATGAAATTCGTTAGACGGTAAATGGCAAATAGCAGGCAGACAAAAAGACAAGCCTCAAGTGTACATACATATAGTAACATATGTAATACACATAGCCACCTAAATATTCTCGCACACATTCCCCACACCACGTAATAAGATATCATGCACATAGCCACCTAAATATTCTCCCATTTATTCCCCCTATCAAGTAATAAGATATCAATAAGAATAACAAGCTGGTGAAAATAACAATTCAAGCGCTCCCACGATCGAAACAGTTAATATAAACATCCGCTAGAATCGTTATTCCCACCAAGGATCAAATCTGCCGACGCGGCACAAATCCAGGCTGTTACTTAGCACCCGAATATTCGTCTTCTCAAAGAGCTATCCCTAAGACCTCTCTCTTTATATTAAAGCGCAAAGCTTAATCTCCAAAAGCTCACAGCCGAGGTTTGATAAGCGACGACAAAACAATTAATATTTTGTCTTGAATTATTCTCAAACTCCGATGTTCATTTCGCTCTAAGTTATTAAAAATAAGGTTACATTTCTTTTTAAACATATGCGGGAACTCGTTATTGGCGCAGCCGGTAGGATATGTTAAGTGTTTTAATCAACAAATCTAAAAGACTACTAAGGATACACACATCCAAAGTCAAGTGAAAAGTTGAACTTTAATAAACCAAAATACATATCCGCCAAAGAACGTACGTGTACAAGTAACAAGAAAAGTGTTAACCACTAAAGGACAACTGAAGTTCAAGGTTAAACACAAGTTAAGTGCTTGTGTGACCGTTAAAGGATAATTAAAATCCTAGGCCACAACAATACAAAGAAAACTCAAACATTGAAAAAGAATTTTTACACCAACCAACATCAATCATGGCAACCCCACCAAGCCCATCAACTCCACCAATGATTTTGCCAGAGCCTCTCCTGAAACAAGCTCTTGGACAAATAAAACAAGTGCCCATTTTTGATGGCCAAACTGAAGAGCTCACGGCGTTCGTGAGAAGAGTGGACTACATAATGCAGCTTTACCCTACCCAAGATCTGAGACAACACAACGTCCTATTCAGAGCCATTGAACTACAGACTTCTGCAGCAGCACAGCGGATCGCACAGCTATCAGGACGCGATCATCGAGAAATTTAAAACACAGACGCCCTATGAATAACTCCTTCGACGACTTTATAACACAAACTATAACGGAAGTATCCGTAAGTTTGTTGAAGATATTGAAAACATATCATTTATATTTTCA
>JBAMBI010000969.1:0-12956 GCA_037043535.1 Drosophila putrida
TTGTCGCGTCAGTTTCTGCAAACTTACTTTTGATTTTGTTATTTTTCGAAACGGACGTTTTCTTTATCCAAAGTTTTCCCAAAAATTACGTTTAAAACTATTTTTAGCCAATTCACCATGGCATAGCACAGGTAAAAAAAAGAAACGTTTCGGGATTTTAATGTATCATTCAGTCAGGAGAGCCCGACGAGTAGAATATCGAGGGGCAGTAGAGAACGCCACACAAACTTTCTATTATCTATTAATTATATTTGTGGATCGTATTTGTGCTGTCTGTTTTGTATTTAAAAGTCTTAGCAACGAGTACGTTATTTTCAATTAACTAAATAAAAACATAAGAAACAATTTTTAAACGTAGAACAAAAATTAAAAATAACGAGTTATCATTCGGTCGGGAGTTCCCGACAGTAAAATACCCCGTGGTAAACTCAGGGCGCCGCTCGAATACTGCTTGCGATTAGATTTCTCAAATCGGCATCCAGGGAACACCAACGAGGAGGCCATTGCGAGGCAAAGGGGTCTTTAAACGCCTTCGAGTCGACTTGAGATGCGTTTAGGCATCTCCTTGTTCCCCATCGAACAAAAAACAAAAAAACGCTTCCTGCCGGCTCTTTTGCTCTATATTAACGGCATATACTGCTGATTCAGGGAATCCTCAAAAGTTTTGCGCTGGCTTGGCCATTTGACATATTTTAAAACGACAATCAATCATCTGGGCCTTCACGTGTTGTGGCTCAAATTCTATAAGGATCAAGTCCTATTCTAACCGAATTATTATGGGGGGGGGGGGGGGGGGGGGGGGGGGGGGGGGGGGGGGGGGGGGGGGGGGCCACTGCAAACGATAAATTAGTCTCCTATTATAGCTTTATTTTTCCCTACAGATATCTCAGTGTTTTCAAATAAATTTCTCAACTTCCGATCTAAATTTAGGCAGGGAATAAAGGGTGGAGCCGTCAGCGAAACATAACTCTGAAGTACGCGAGCTTATCGGATTGAACATCCCAATACATGGCAGGCGTGCTGAACGGGACTGCGGCGGAAACTGTCTCTAAGCTTAGACTGTCCAATAAATAGTCGAAATCAGCTTGCTAAGTAGCTTTAATGGAGCGTAGTTTTTCTAATTCTTCCTGAACTTCCCATTTCGAGCCTTGAGGAGGTCGAGGAGGTATAAGATCCCTATTAAAAACAGGCCAGCTGCGCTTGTAGCCCTACTACAGCCTACGGTGCGAACAAAGTGAGTGACATGTCCACAACTTTGACTTTGGGCGCCCAGCAAACGCGAACCATGCAAGCAATTCCGAAAAATGTTTTTGCTTTATGTTTATTATTTCATTTATAACAAATAAGAACAAAGAAACAAAGTAAATTAGGTAAAAACAAAGAGTAGGAGAAAAAAAAAACGAAAATAATCCACATTAATTCATTTTTGCACGTTCCGAAAAAATAATATTTTCAAAGAAATTTTTAAGATGTGTCCCATAAACCTTTACACGAGAATCAACTTGATTAATGCGGTTTGGCATATGTCTATCTACGAAGAGTTCGAGACCAATTTCTTCGGAACTCTATTCCATTCCGTTTTAACCCGCTCCCAGGAGGTCACCCATGCTCTGTGAGGCGGCAGTAAGTACTGCGCGAGCCGTCTCTTCACAATTGACCAGAAGATTCCTCAACCGGATGGAGGTCGGGACTCTAGTGCTGGCCACTCCATCAACTGAAAATGTTGCTTTCCAATCCAAACTCCTTCGCACAATTTTCGCCGTGTGCTTGGGATCCCCGTCTTGTTGAAAAACAATTTCCTCCTCGGGATAAGCACATACGTCCCCAAAATTGGGAAGATGGGTTTGCAAAATTTCCAAATAGCATGATGCTTTCTACTAAGTGGAGAGGACCAAGATTCCACCATGTAAAGCAACCCCAAACCATTATATTTCCACCGCCTTGTTTGACGGTTTGCTTCACATGGTGTTTTTGAAGACGTTCACCAGGTCTACGCTAGCAGTATTGCTTTCCATCCGACTGGAATCGGTTGAATTTGGACTCATCCGAGCAGATAACGCGTTTCCAATCATCAACGGTCCAATTTTTGTGTGCCCTTCCAAATTTCAAACGCGCTTTTACGTTTTTATCGGACTTGAATATAGTCTACATGGGTATATAATAGAAAGGGGAAAATTTCAGTGTTGAAAATTGTAGAAATTGTATTTTTGCCTGTGAAAACAACCGAATATTAGGAAAAATTGTGTAAAAAATATGAATCAAAAAAAATTTACTCTACGGAACACTTTCAAAAGTTAATGATGTGAATCATTGTACAAAGTTAAATTTTTTGGACGGTTGAATTAATCATAGTTTTTGGGGTTTTGTAGATAATTGTGCACACATATATTCATATTTGCATGAATGTACATATGTGTACGAGAAGTAGACGCACATTCCGATGGAATGGAGGAAACCACTAAGAGTAATCGGCACCATCGTGCTTCTCCTTCTCATATTCTCGTCGTTCTTTGCTCTCTCGATATTCTCGTTCACTTCTATTCTGGCGTTGAGCGTGCGGTTTATATAAATCTAAGTCTGCACTATTTTGGTTCATTGGAAGGTTATCTGGTTAATACTTAATTGTATTATATATATTTATTAACAAAACCACATATTTACTAAGGTTTACTTCTATTAGCTCCTGATTTTGACTACAAAACTCTTCGCAATTTCTACTTATTTATTCTTCCTGCTCATTTCTCCACGGATAATATAACATAACTATTCCCCTAAAATAATTCTGCCTATCAGTGTTTACATTAAACCTTGTGTATCTTATTATCCGTGGACTCTGCCTTTCTTTTATGTAACCACTACCATTGCGAAGAGGATATACAGCTGTTCCAAACTCTGCATTTTCAGTGTCACTCTGTGATTGTTGGCGAGTCCTACTTAGAGTCTTACTATATGTGTATAATGCTGCAAAATCAGCTAAACATATAGTTTCTAGATCATCAGGGCGATGAACATAATGATCTAATAAACCTATCTCGAAGATGTCGTCAGAATCTTCTGGCAAACTCCTAAGCGTTTCTCTAGACTTGAGCATTTTAACACGTTTGTCAGGCAATCCAGTGTTAATGAAAACTTCTGCATTGCTGCTCTTTGACAAAGACATCCCTAACCAACAATGTGTCTGCCTCCTGTGCTGATATTTCTGAGCCGGGAATAAATCCCAGTGCCCTATATGCTGCAGCTTCTGCCTAATGCCAAAATTTCCTGCTCTGGTTTCTTCTATAGCTTCCTGCATGAGTTTGGAAATAGCTCTCTGTGATTTATTAATATAGTTAATTAATATAGCTGCAGCACGCATACGGATCTAAAATAAACTGTATATCTAATATTGGCTCTGCAATGAAATAATAAGCGGATTGTACGCATTCGCCATAATGGCGTTAAAACTTCTCTTCAAAAATATTTTGGGCTTCCTCAAACTAGCCCTAATAGCAAGAATATAATGCCCATAACTAAGATTAATCTGACTATGCGAGAGAAAGTTCTCGAAATCGTTTAGCGACTCCTAACTACATCTAGCAACGGAGCATTCAAGAAATCGTTTATTTTCTTGAAATTTCCCTCATGAACTGAATTGGAGTGGGAAGTATCTTCTGGGAGGGGAAATAGGAGTTCGGTTCTAGGAAAAGTGAGGGTAAGGGATACCAAAGCGACATATCTGACTATTTCTAACTCTACGCTGGCATGACGGTCTATGCTGATGCATTTGGTATGCTAAAAAGGGTGTCAGTTCATCGTTTGTTGGTTTTTGTTCCGGCAATTCAATAACGGACGGAAATTCAGAGCATTGCTAGCATCAAATATGGGGCATCCTTTAACCAAAACATTCCATGAATTGAGGTGAGCCTCTATGTTGAAACTCACGGCGAATATTAGAAACATAATATCCGAAAATGCCTCCTTCTTTTTCATCAATTTTAAAGTCCCTATATCTAAAGTCGAAATACCGAGCACAAGTAACCGGATCTGACCTAATCAACTCTACAACTTCTGATTTTTCTAATGTCCTTGCTGTCTCTTCTGAAATATCTTCTTTCCTAACTGTTTTCTTAAGAATAACTAACAGTTCTAACCATTTACTCTCAGCTGCTGAAAGAGTAATGAAGAAAGAAGGTATGCCGAATTGTCGAATCATAGCCATAACCTTCTTCTTCTCTGCTTCCCAATGAGCAGGGGACGAGCGAATGCCTTTTAGAATTCTATAACCCTCATCGAATTGAACTAGTCTATCTACCTCATCATCATTAAGGGCTGTCCTAGCAGTTATGCCCCGCGAGGCGCTGTGCTTTCTTAAACAGATTGAATAATTGTTCCTCAAGTTAATCAGCTGCAACTTCCTAAGGTTATAAAATAGCTTATCTACTCTACAAGCCCTTCTATCATAATTTCTAAGCTCAGACCTAACTATTTTCGTGTAGCTTTCTACACAAGTTCTCTTAACCCCCGCATAAATCTTGGAAAAAGACAATTCTTCTGAATCACAATCAGTAATCATGTCCAGAGGTCGTTGTCCTTCCCCCGCAGCTATTGCTAACCTAGAACCATCTAAATTCTCTATCGGAACATTATCATTAAGGTTCTTGACCTCCTGGATTAATCTCTTGCTCTTCTACATGAGCAGCCTGTTCTACATTTGGATCTAAAAGCTGTACTCCTCGTTTCCGTAACCAAATCCGTATCTTCTTCTGATGCAATAAAGGGTTCTTCTTCAGATGTAAATGAAGTCAACCATTCCTCATTAATTCTAATCTCATGCTTTCTATAAAGCTCAGTGTTAACTAAATACCTAATTGCATCAACAACTCGGGACGGACTTATGGTTTCTACCATAAAACTATGTCTATATTCTAGCTTACGTTTAAGGTAAATCTGAATCACTTTCGCATCCCTTAAAGTCCTAGGAAGAGAAGTAACTACACTAGCAACTGAATTGACATTAACTACAGCTCCTTTAATGCTATTCTGTCTCTCATAATCTAATGACTTAATAATCATAAAGGGCAGTCTGGGACAAACTAGTCTTTCCTCTAAAGACTCTAAAACTTTCAGACATTCGGGAAGTTCTGGGAAATCAAATCCATTCGTTATGCAGTTATTCGGCTTTCTGCCTATCTTGATAGTTCGACTACAAGATTTGCAAAAAGAAAACTTTCCGTTTTCTGAAGGAAATTGATTGAAAAATCGCGAGACTTAAAAAAAAAAAAATTTCCTGCGGCTGACTTTTTATAACATTTCATACTATTCTTGATTATTTCACTCCCCGAAATGCACGTCACTGTTTACCACTGCCTCCCAACTAGGATCATAAAGTCTACCAATGGCCATGGAAGCCTCATGTATCCTAATTTTATGGTCATGAAACGCCTTCAAAAATTCAAATCTAGCCAAGTATCCGACATAGTGCCCCTTCTTTCGTCCGTAATGCGAAATGTCGCCCCGCATATCTCTCCACAATCGCTAGACATTCTGCGTGTGTCTGTGTGACTGGGTCGACAAAATTCATTGAGTGGTTAACTGCTTGGTGCTTGTACCCCTCGTCATCCAGACAATTATATGCTTTCCAGCAATCTGACATAATTGTCGTGCCATCAGCAATATGTTCTTTAATAATTGCCAGTAGAGTTTCCGTATTGCGGCTCTATACTGGAACTATAAAGAAATTCCGGGTTCCGCGTTCAATGCCACCAAACACCCACTGGCCTTCTATCAATCGTCCACAGTTGTTTTCTTTTCCCCAATTTTGCCTCGTCTATCTGTACTATTTAGCCAGGACCTCCAATCAACATACACTTCCCGTATGAAATGTTTCCAGTCTATTATGGTTGGCCGAGACCAACCCAAGTCGGACATCAAAAATTTAGTGTCGCCTTTTATGTCTTATCACGTCCTGCATGACAAAATTACATACCGACGCGAGGCTAAATTTCGTCCCGTCAAAGAAGGTGTTTTTGCGAACACCCTCTTGATATGGGCATATCATTCGCTGCTTCTTCTTTTTATTAATGCTTACAAGGGTGGAGGCCCTGCATTTGAAGTGGTATATATTATCGGTTTTCCGGCTGTTTTTAACGATCGCACCACATCTTGGGCAAATCTTCTTTCTTAGGATAAGATTATGGCTTATCAAAAACTCCATAAGCTTTTCTTCATCGTTGATCATGAAGTGGAACTCGAACGTTGAGTAGCTGCAGCCTGCTCCCAATATATATTAAAATATTTGATATTTAAATCTAAAAAAAGTTTCTTTATTTTCCTGTGCACGACATGGTGAATTATTAAATATAGTTTTAAAGAAATGTTTGGGAAATTTTTGGATAAACAAAACGCGTCCGTTTCTTGTGTGCAACAAATCAAAGTAAGTTTGCAGAAACTAACGCGATAAAATTCCAAACTCAATTTACTGTTTGAATGTCGCGCCATTGCGTCGCCTGAACTGGCTTTCATCGTTGCTTAAATGTATCTATTTTATAGCTAGTTTAAGAATTTTTCAAAATACCACCAAAAGCATTCATAGTAAATTTAGCTATTTTATAGCTAGTTTAGCAGCTCCAAGGATAACGGACAGCACTAATTTTTCAATTGGTTTTGCATAGTTAGTTTTTGTAATGTTTAGACCCAGTACTTTAAAAAAAGTACAAATGGGTCTATTACGTTTGTGCAAAAAAAAATGTGCGTAACAGGCAGAAGGAGGCGTGGCAGACCCCATAAAGTATATATATTCTTGATCAGCGTCAACAGCCGAGTCGATATAGCCATGTCCGTCTGTCTGTCTGTCCCTTATTGTGTCACCTAGATCTCAGAGACTATAAGGCCTCGCGCACACTGGGAGCTGAAAGCGGAGCTGACAGCTGAGCTTATAAGCGAGCTTATCAGCGCCGAAAAACAAACGCACTGCTTGTATGAAAGCGCGCACACTGAAAGCTTAGCTGAGCGGATAAGCTTTAAGTTCAGCTCCGCTCTGCTTGATCGGTTAAGCATGTTTGATTTCTTTAGTAGCTCACGAGCTTATTTTAGTGCGGCTTGAAATGGATTGCGAAACGTTGATAAGTGAAATAATTCAAAACCCACCCGTGTGGGATAAAAAACACAAAAACTATTCAAATAGACTGGTGACAGAAAAGATATGGGACTCTATCGCGACAACTTTAAACGCATCGAGTAAGTATAAATTTAGTTAAAATGCAGCAAAATTATGTGCATACATACAGTGGAGAGCAAAAGTGAGTACATGTTGGCATATTTATATATATATAAATATATATAAATATAAAAGTAACGGTTGTCATCTTTTTGCTTTTGCTTGTATGTATGTACAGTAATTATTCGCATGTGTATAGTTACATGTAAATATGAAATTTACTGCAACTTGTAAGAAGAGCTTTCAGTTTTCGGTGTTGCTTTGTGTATCCAAAACAAAACAGAATACATAAACTAGGGTTATTTGTATGTATATGTCATGTTCTGAATACACTTAGCAAAAAATTGTATATTTTCAAATACATTTTTTATGACAAATAAAATATTTTCATTTAACAAAGTTCATTTTATTTATAAAAAATTTTAGTTACAAAAAAATTAAATTTGTTTAATTAAAGTATTGTACAAATACTTCTCTTATTTGCTGGGCTTCATTTCCACATCTGTTATTTTTTTTGATAGCATATTATGGTCTGTCTGTTCTTCAGCGTCGTCAAAAGAGTAAATGTAATCTGTTATGTTTTCTTGGTCAATAATTGTGTTGTGCAGCACACACATTGTTTTAATTAATAAGATTGCCGTTTGCGGCACAACATCAATTTCTCTTTTAAGCAAACGCCATTTTTCTGTCAAAATGCCAAAAGCACATTCGACGCAACGCCTAGCAGATGAGAGGCTCTCGTTGAAAATTTCCTTTTTCTCATTTAATGATCTTCTAGGAAATGGCCTCATTAAATATTTCATCAACGGGTAGGCTTCGTCACCAACGAAAACATGTGGTGTTTCAATATTTGCAAATGGCAGATTCCTTGGATTAGGAATATATAACATGTTGCTTCTAAGAGCTCTTTGAAATTTCGAAGCAGCAAAAATACCGCCGTCGCTTTGACTTCCTTTAAACCCAACTTCAATAAAAATAAATTTGCATTTTGCATCGGCAACACCTTGCAAAACTAAAGAAAAAAATTTTTTATAATTAAAATAATCAGATCCGGAATTCTTGGGGCATTTGATTCGAACGTGTTTTCCATCAATTGCTCCAATACAATTTGGAAAGCCACTTTTTTCAAAAAAGTTATTAGCTATATTCAAAAAGCCGGTGGTGGTAGGTGCTGCCAAGTGTTTGCTTTGAAAAGTATCCCAAATCGCTTGACACACTTCAGGTATTATTTTTCGTAGAGTGCTTTCTGCAATTCGAAAACTGAATGACAATGCTCTAATTGCCATTCCAGTCGATAGATATCTGTAATATATCATTTATATTTTTCAATTTCAGAAGCTGATTGTAAAAAAAAATTTAAATATTTAAAGGACGAATACAGAAAGGCGCTGCGAAAGGTCCCGCAATCTGCATCAGGAGCTGCAGCAGAGGCACACGTCTCGAAATTTAAATATTTTAATTTAATGAGTTTTTAAAACGACAACTCAGCCATGACAGGGGACAGCAACATTGAGTACATTTTTGACGACATAACGATATTCGACGACACAAGCAGGACGAACATAACATTGGACACTATTGACACTATTGACAGCAACAAGCCAACGACGAGTCAACAACAAAAAATACAACAGGTGACAAAACGTAAGACGAACGACGATGACGAATACTTGGACATAGAACGGAAAAAACTAAAACTTTTGGAGGCAGACATCGAACGGGCAAATAACGAAGACGAAGACTTACAGTTTTTTAAAAGTTTACTGCCATCAATAAAAAAATTTCCCCACCTTAAAAAATTACAATTAAAAGCTAATATATTAAATCAAGTTATTGAAATAACAAAGGAGGAGGAGTTAAAAAATAATTTAGAATAAGTATAGAATAATTTAGAATAAGTATAGAATAATTTAGAATAAGTATAGAATAATTTAGAATAAGTATAGAATAATTTAGAATAAGTATAGAATAATTTAGAATAAGTATAGAATAATTTAGAATAGAACACTAGACATGTACAAAATATTCATATTCATATTCATACACAATACATACACAATATACAATAAACAAAAATTTTTAATACTTATTGAACAAATAAAAATGGATTTTAATTTTGATGATGCATACCTTATTGTTACAAAAAGCCTTTCTGTGGGTGAAATTGGCTTCCTAAAATTCGTATCAAGTTTCTGAATTTTTTCTTGAACTCCACTTAAAATGTAATCAAATGTTTCTATTTGCATTCGCGAATATTCGTAAAATTTAATTGGAAATTGGCGTAACTGAAAATACAAGTGGTGGAATTCGCCTAACACTTCTCTGTCTTTGTATATAGCATGCACCCACACTTTTCTCTTCACTTTCTTTATTTTACGATTTTTTCTATTATTTTCAGTTAGAAGAAACTGACGCAGCCGCGTTGACACCATATTGGGTGAAAATCTATGAGTGACTTATATTAAAATGAGCATCAGCATCAGCTGAAAATAAGCTTTCTGTGTGCGCAGCTTAAAAATTTCAGCTCGCTGAAAAGCTCGGCGCTGATAAGCTCGCTTATAAGCTCATCTGTCAGCTCCGCTTTCAGCTCCCAGTGTGCGCGAGGCCTAAGAGCTAGAGACACCAAATTTGACATGTAGGTTCATCTATATCTCAAGTTGAACGAGTTTGTTTTAGAATGCATTAAGCTACGGTGGAGCAAGCTCGACAGTAGGAGACCCAGTACTTTTTGAGTGTAATGCGATTACTACAGATTATTTCAGTTTCAAACAATTTCCATAGATGGCGCCACTTCAGAGATTAATTTTGCCCGTAACATTGTTAGTTGAATAACTTCCGCGTTTATCATCCGATTTAGACGAAATTTGTTGGATAGGTTGGAACTATAGTCTGTATTATACATACCAAAAACCAAGGCGCTAGCAATAAAGGTGCTCTTGTAATTAGACTTGAAAATTTTGTATTTTGATTTGCGGGGGCGGAGGGGGGCGTGGCAAAAATCTAAAACAAACTCGTTCAATGCAAGATATAGATGTACATACATGCCAAATTTGGTGTCTCTAGCTCTTATAGTCTGTGAGATCTAGTTACTCAAAAAAGGGCCAGACAGACGGACAGACGGACATGGCTATATCGACTCGGCTGTTGATGCTGATCAAGAATATATATACTTTATGGGGTCTGCCACGCCTCCTTCTGCCTGTTACGCACATTTTTTTTTGCACAAACGTAATAGACCCTTTTGCACTTTTTTAAAGTACAGGGTCTAAAAAACAACTAGAAGAGATCGACAAATAATTTTTCACCTAAATTCATCATAAATCGGGGTGTATTCGGAAAAAAAATTTCATTCATTTTGGAGAGTTACTCCGGGTACTTAATCTTTACCGAACGCGGTTTCTACAAGAAGCACACCAATTACCACTACACTACTGACACACATACAAAATGCAAAGCGAATGTCAAATTCTTTTTAATTATTAATATAATTATTAATGTTATCATTATAATTAATGTTAAGTGTCCCTATTCAAATTACACAGGCGCACAAGCACAACGCACTTTACACTTATTATAATTATTATTATTGTTAAATATTTAAATATTATATTAATTACACGAACCATAATGCGAACTTATATGCTCGTAATGAAAATCACGTTTTATATTAATTCATATCACAAATCGTTAAAATTAAAACAGGATATAATAACACGCCAGCGCACTCAAAACTCTCGCAACGAATTAAATGGTCACAAAGATGCGTGGGAAAATTGACAAAACTCGTATATTGGCGCGTGCCAGGCTTCTCAGAATGAGAGCGCGAATATCATTTGAGAGCGAATAAAGAGAGAACAAGTGCTATTTGAAATTGCAATAGCTATAACATCTAATGAAATGCTATTAGCTAGAATTCTAGCTATGGTTAAGCCTATGGGTGTTTAGCCAAATGCACAGCACTGTGCTTTGCATGCATTCATATGTGAAATAGATACCAATACATGTAAGATTGTGCGTATGGATGTAAATATGTGCGTGTAGGGAGTAACGTATTTTGTTTTTGCCTGCTTTGATTCTCTATTGGCAAACCAATAAAAACAAGCGCGCGCATCTTGTTGTTGTGATCATATTGGCGTGATAAATATCTTTATATCTTCCGTGTTTATTATCCGATCTTGATGAAAATTTCACAATGCATCCATAATAATCCAAGCAGACCGAAGCTCAAATCTCTAGCTTGATAATTACCAGTGTTATGGGCTTGCGATAATTGTGGGCGAAGGGATTTAATGATACTTCAAGTATAATATTCAAACGATTATTAAAATTTTACAAAATTGTGGTTTTCAAACATTTTCTTAAGACTACTCAAAAAAAGGTGCCTTTTTCTTGGTCACTAGATTAGACGCACTTAGGTTTATTAATTTTTTAGAAGAAAGGGGTTTTATTTTTAACTCAAATTTTTACTTGGCGTTAATACTTGATTTATTGGAAATAAAAAAAAACAATTTCAGTAATGAGTACTGCCTCCTTTTTTAGCAATGACTTCATGTATCCGATCCTTCATAGAATGATACAGGGAATCTATGTAGGTTGTAAGGAAGATTTTCCAGCCAGGGTCGGCGTGTCAGTCCGGCCAGGGCCAATTACAGAAAAATTTGTAAAAGCGTCAGAAGAAAACGCTGACGCCCCTCGCAAAATTAGCTACGAAACCCTACCTGATGTGGGTCCAGGAGGTTCAAGAGAACGAAGGAGGCTAACTTTCGAAGCCCGATTTGTGCCCACCCTCGTCTCTTGAGCCTCTCTTCAAAACACAGTCACGGATCGAGGCGGTGTATAGTAGACATCTGCATGAATGCATCCAAATGGGCAAAAGAATCATTCATTATAAAAACCTGTACACCTTTTTTGTGCACAGTTTAAATGGGTGTGAGTGAGTGTTGTATAAATTGTCTGTATCGACAGCTGGTCGTCTCACTCACTCCCTTGCTGTACAGCAGTTAATGAGTACACTAAAACAAGTGTGCAGTTTTTGTTACTGCACACTATTTTGGTGTGCAGTAAACTCACTGTACAGTGAGTTGTTATTGATGACGCTTCATACAAAATTTCTATGTTCGAGTTCAAAAACATTATTTTGTTGTTCGTCCGTGGTTGACTTTTTGCACCGTAAATGATAGTCAGAAAATCAGATTGTTCACTTAAAGAGTTTTTTTCGGTTGCTAAAAACCTATTATCATTGCTGCTGCAAAATTGCAACCAATGATGATTTAGTAAATATGATATCAGTTTTGAACGTTTTTTTGTACAGCGACTATTTTAGAAAATAAAATTTATGTTAAAATGCACATTGAGTTTTTCTTGGATAAGACAATATCACGGATTTGTACAACAAAATAATGTTTTTATTAGAAATATTTATACAGTGAGTCACTGCACACTATTTTGTGTGTAACCAATTGCATAGTGAAAAATTTCTATGTTCGAGTTCAAAAACATTATTTTGTTGTTCGTCCGTGGTTGACTTTTTGCACCGTAAATGATAGTCAGAAAATCAGATTGTCTTATCCAAGAAAAATATAGTCAATATAGTTTTATTTATAAATTTATTTCTAAAAACGAATCATTGTACAAAACGTTTATATTCGAATGCAAAACCATTATCTTATTTACTAAATCATCATTGGTTGCAATTTTGCAGCGCTTATTATTAATAAGGTTTTTAGCAACCGAAAAGGCTCTTTCGGATGCTGCGCTACTC